>VZTZ01042582.1:285213-303812 GCA_013400955.1 Drymodes brunneopygia | reverse complement strand
AAAAAAAGAAGAAGAAAAAGGTTTCATAATAGCTCCTCCATCTTCTAGCCCCAGTGGACAAGATGAATACAAATTAAAGCTATATCATATCTGTGTGCTGGTAGAAGAGGTGTCTCTGCCTTGACTAAAAACTTTGGTTTGCTGGGGAGTTTTTTGGGAGTTATTTTAACTTGATTTGGGGAAAAAAAAAAATCAGATGTTTCTTCATTCTGTCACTTGGGGAGAAATTTCCCAGGTAGCATAGCGGGGTCACTGTAAATACTTCCTAGCTCATTGCTGTGGAAATAAGCAATATGCTTCTTCATCATCTCAGAAGGTACATGTTACAGCCATATGCACATTAGCTGGGCTCCCAAACCCCCCCATTCAAGGAAAATACAGATGCAAAAGACATCCTGACTTTTGCAAAGTTGGGACAGAACTTTTCCCAAAGAGCCCAGGGAGGAGCAAGGGGTGCAGGGAGACCTCACCCCACTCCTCCATGGCTGACAGTCCCTCATGCCACCACAGCACTGCTTTGGGCTCAGTCCTGCCTGTTTTTGACCAGTGATAACCCTGTGACTTGTCAGGCAGGGGAAACACACAGCCTCTGAGATGGGCAGGAAAAAGGAACAAGTAACAAATCCAAGGGGACAAATGCAAGGTTAAGGAGGCTGGAGGAACACCTTGAACTGCCAAACTAACGATAATGCTTGGTCAGGATGAAGAACTGTCCTTATCTGTGAATAACTCCCTTTTCCTCAGTTTGACTCACAGTTTTCATGTTATTTTTTGGTATGATGCTTGATTCTTTCCTACCAGAGTAGCTCCGGCTGTGACCTCCGCCCCGTGAGTGTGAGTCAGGAGAGATTCCCTCCCCACCTTATATATTGCATTTTTTTTTTAAGTGAAGTCTAATTTGCAAAATATTATTCACCATAGAGACAAAAGCTGGTCCCCTCCTGTAACTGGGATATGAAGGGTAAACTCAAATCCAGACAGGTATATTGAGTCCCTGAGTTCAGAGAGAGACCACGAGGGCAGGATTAGACCACTTGGATCTATTTCGTGATGATCATTATGTGAATTAGATTAGGCTATTAGTTTTGGACTACTTTTAACCTCCTGGGAAAATCTGTATTTACATTTGGGTTGGGTTTTTTTTTTCCCCTGATGCAAATTGCTTCCCCAAATAAATAGTTATGTTAAAAATCCTAGTTAAAAAACGGTTTCAAAATCCTTCACTGACCATGGCTGGCAGCCAGTGTGAGAGGTCAGTCTGCCAGCCCCAACAGTTTGCAGCTGCAGTCGAGGTAACTATATAGGCAAAAGTGCATCTGACACAGTGCATTTCTGTTAATCTGCACTCTTATCAACTGATACAGGCAAAAAGTATTAATTGTTTGTGTGCCTATAGAGATAAAAGTAAGAATGAAAGAAAAATCATCCCTCAGCTGTGAACACCAAGTTTTACTCTGGGAAAAAAACTTCAGGGTGGGAGACCTAAGTCTTCTTTACTGGTACAATTACATTGATTTAAAAGTCATTAAATCTTCTGATATTGCTGTGGTCTCAGGAGTTGTTTATGACCTGGGGTTCTGTCCCAAGCATGCCTGAATTATTGTGAGTGAGGTGGGGGATGCCCCCACACTGCAGGCAGGGCAGGCAGGGCTGCCACAGTCCCACCCTGGGCTCCCCCAGCTTCACACTTTGTGCATTTACAGGACATTTAGGTTGCATTTGGACACAGAAACAGGACAGGCAGCACTCTTGGAGCAGGACATATGGTGAGCCTGGGGTTACTTCTCCCAGTGGTGTGCACTATCCTGGTGGGAAGTCCCGTGTCCCTCCTGATCCCTCCCACCCAGCAAAGTGCACATGAGGAAGGACAATCAAAGTCCCGCCTGCCACGAACATCTCCATGGCCAACTGCAAAGCTCCCAACACTGTTGTCACCATGTAAACCCTGCCAGGCTTTGTCTGAGTTGGATGAACCCATCATGGCCAGTCTGAACCTCTGCTCCCATGTTCAGACACAGTGGTGACAGGATGAGGTGGTCACTCACCCCTTGTCATCGGGCCAGGGCTTGGCTGTGGATGCACAGCAAAAAACCTCACAAACCTCACCTTCCCCATTTTTAACGTGTGTTCCATTTCCATTCCATCCTGTGTCCCTGCTAATGCTTTTATCCCTCTCTTGTGACACAAACCATGCTTTTACACCGAAGGCAACACAGCGAGCTGATTTTGCACTTTAACCTTCAGCAACTCTGATTCTAATGCAAGGCAAAACTTTTGGATTTTTAAGTAAATAAACAGTTGATTCTGACAAAAAATGACTATTCCCTGAGGGGACATTTTTGTGAAACTGCGCCAGGTACAAAAAAAAAATGTATATTTTTTGGCTTGGTCATGAAACTGTCAAAACACAACTCTAACATGTTTTGCTGCATATGTAATTTTTTTCCCACAGCTCTTTCCGAGCAGTGCTTAATTCTGAATTCTTTCTGCACCCAGCATTTGCAAGGAAGTTGATAGATGCACATGCAATTCAGGCTAAGTTTCTAAGTGAGCGAAATAGAGCAGCCAGGAGAAAGAAGGAGGAGAAAAGCGAGAGAAAGCTGGAGAAACTTTGTTAAACTTTCCAAATGAATTATGTTTTTGAGGTAAAATTCACCCTCAAGACAGAGAGATGTAAGCAGGGAGAAGGTTGTTTGCTGGCCCTGGGCACATAGGCTAAGGCTTTCACCTTCTGTGCTTGTGTAACTTCATTTAATTTTATTTTTAACTGCTCTCTCTCTCTCTTGCTCTCTCTCACAGATATATGTATATGTTAGTATATGTAAATATCAAATTATCTTGATCATAGTTGTGATTACAAACTTCACTTTTACTAAAAACAGCTATGGCACTGTTCTTTAAAATAATAATATATTTTCCCAAGTGCCTTCACTGTTTCATCCCAGCAACTGAAACAGAGACAATCCTTTGTATGTTGAAATGTGTAATTATCATGTAGCCAAAAGGGAGGCTGTAATTTTCACATCTGATTACAAGGGAAGAGTGTAAGTGAAGCTGCCTTGGTAAACTTACACTTGTTTACAGGGAGCAATACCTTTGATATTAAAAACTCCAAACATGTAAAATGCTGGAAAAAATCAAGATTGTCACGCACCAAAGCTAAACATCAACAACAACAACAAACCCTAAGCAATTTTTTTGGCATAGCTACAAATGAAAAGTCAGTTCTTCTGCACTTGGGCTGTTCTCCTCACTTGTGATGTTTGTTAAGAGACTTACAAATTGTTTTTGCACAGTGTGCTCTACTTGTCGTGTGGAAGGTTAAGAAGCTAAAGATCCAGCTTTATTTAAAAAAAAAAAGGAGGGGGGAAATGTGTCTGCTGTTTATAACTCTACTTGGGGAGTTTAAACTAGAGAAATGCTTTTCATATTTGACTCCATCTTCACAGAAGTTACTTCTCCTAAATGTGATTGCATTTGCTTTCATGTTTTTGTTTTTCTTTTTTTTAAAACACATGAACTCTCTCCTGTTTATTTCTTTTTATCTTTCTTTCTTTCTTTGCTGATTTACCTCCCATGAAATGAGCTTCTGCTCGTGTGAAATTAGTTTTTGGCCAGATAGGACAAGATGGTATCAAGGAAAGGAAGAACTGTTCGAGCAAATATCACTTACCAAGGAGATTAAAGATAAGCAGAAAGATCACACTACAGGTAGAGGGAAAAACTATTGAAAAACCAAGAAAGATATCAGAAACTGTTTAAAGTGTTATGAAAGTATAATTGTTAAAGAGTTGTTGCACTTTTAGAAATCATTAAAAACTCTCTATGCAAGTATTGGATGTCAAAGAATTATAATCTCAGGCTTTTGCTAACCAAAAGAAAAAGGAGGGGAATGAGAAGGAAAAATAAATTATTTTTAGTGTGTGGAAAACTCTGTTTTTATTGGAGTGTGAAAAAGAGATCATATAATTAACATGTACAACATCTATCAACAAGACTATGATAAGACCCTATTTTCTAAAGTATGCCCTTTTTTCTGCTCCAAAATTAAGTTCCTGATCCCATATCCTTGCTCTGAACATCATATCCATAGGAAAAAAATACCTACCACAACAACTAAAGCATATGAAAAATAAAATGTAACCCAGTAATAACAGTAATTCAACTTGAGGATGCATGTAGTTATTTTAAAAGTGGTTTTGTCTTGTGCAGAAAGACACGAATGCAAGGGCTACCAAAAGCAATTTAATACCTGGTGGGGGTTGACATTAATCTTTCATGACAATAATATTGTGGTGTTACAGGAGGGCAAAAACAAATACCTTCTTGCACGTAGAACCACTTCCCTAAGAGTCTGTGCCTGTCTTAAAAATGCACGTAAAGAATTGATGTATGGCCCCAAATTCATAATGAATATGATTATTAAACAGTCTCCACTCGTGCAAATAATCGGACCTGTCCTCCTTCTGCTTCCCTTAGGTGTGATCCAAGCTTTCCCTGCGAGTGGTGCAGGAATGCTATTCCTCCTGGAATGGGCCAGATTTGGTGAGCTCAGGCTGTGCAGAGCTGTTTTCTGCAGGATACAGAGCCAAATTCTCTCTGTGGCTGAGAGCAGTCCCATGAAAGCCAATGGGGCTGCACAGGGGTGGATTGGTGTGCCTGAGGTAGATGCAGCTTCTGAGCAGCATTAGTGTACTTAAAACAACAAATTAATGTCTGTGGAACACTAATCAATGTTTGGTGCACTCCACATTTTTCACCGAGTTGTTAGAGTACATTTGCTTATATTTTGCACTATTTTAATTTAGCCATATTGATCAAACTGAACACTCAATAAGACCCTAGGCACCTTAGCCTTATTAAAATTAGTCAACTTGAAGTAAGTGAGCTGAGGAAGTAATGGAAACTATTCAGAGATTTAAATACAGTGCAGCCCACTTAAATAAATACCTGTTAATGAAATAAATCTGTATATGCACATATTTCCTCAGAAACAAATTATTAAGGGGGCCCTTTGGAAGAATAATATTCAAACATATCCCTTAGTTTAAAATAGAAATATTTCTGTGTACATTTGTGTTTGCTGTGGTAAACATGGGGAGTCCATGCTGACCTTTCCCATCAAAGCAGTTATCATTCTTTAGAGTTTTAGAGTGTCAAAATGTATAAAAATGTCCCTAATTAACCTGTAAGTAAACACTGTTGTGGGGTTTTGGTAGCTCTCCCATTTGAGTTTATCCCAGGAAGAGCAGAACTCAGCTGGGCCATCACCCAGACAAGTATATCTGGGCAGCTACAGAAGTAAAACAAAAGGCATTTAACATGCAGTGGAAAAAATAAAAGTCATACAGCCTGGTCTTTACAAATAATATGTCTTTGTCTACAGAAAGTTGTATCTTTTTTTTTAAGCAGGGGTTGAGAGGCGAGATTAGAGCATCAACTCCAAGGCTTGGCTTGAGTGGAGTTTGCAGTACAGCTCCTTTTGGCACATCTCTGGAGCTCAAAACATTGTTTTTGAAAACATCACTGTTTTTCAACAAAAATAGGAGATTAGACAACATCTTTAGCTGATTACTCCTCTCTGTTCTCGGAGGGGGTGACCTATAATAGTGTATTATTTTAGCCGGGGAAAAAAGTCCACCATGTAGCAAACTCTTCCTGCAGTACCTACAAATGAATTAAGCCAAAAAGTGGGTAGAAGATCTGTGGAGGTTTCCTGGCCTCCTTGCATCACGGGCTGCCTTTAGAGGGCTTTGTATACTCATTTTTTTCCCCTAGTCCAATAAAAGATATTAGCTCTTTTCCCTAAGCAAAATCCCTCTCATGAATCAGGCCCTACACTTGCAACTAGTGTGATATTGCTGGCCAGGTTTCACCCCAGTAAAATTCTAATCTATACTTTGTCTTGCAGAATTAAGAAGAAAATGCATATCAGCAGAATCTCCTCTCTACTTTATTTCATTTATAAATTACGAGAATGATGCTATTATATATTATTAATTTCTGCTGTTCTCCAACTCGGCTGCAGCAGTGAGCTGCGGATGTTGGAACGGTGTAATTATGTTCTAGTAGGGCAGCCATCCGTTTCCTTTCAAAAATTTACAGGATTCTTAATCATGCTGCTCATTTGGGTGCGCAGTAGCGAGGATGGCGAAACACAAACAGGGCACGTTCGTTTACACAGGAACACCTGCTTAGCATGATAGCAGATGTCAGTCAGCAAGCAGAACACAAAAGAAAAATATCAACAACAGCAAACTAGAAGCATTTTTAACTCAGTACGGAGATCTCTTGTTTGGGGGAAGCCAAAGGAAGGGGATGCGCCTTTGCGGGTCAAAGCGGAGGCGCGGTGATGATTTGGAAAGTCTCAGCCAATATTCCCCAGGGATCAGGTCAACAAATCCAAGACGAACCACTCACTGGATGATGGGATATTTAACAATTTCTCCTTCTAGAGGGTCACTTTTGCCAGCTTGATGCTAAGCATCTTACAAGGGTCATTGTAAATCTATGGAATCTTTGATAACTACAGCAAAGTAGTTGAGAGGAGTAAAATCCAGAACTACTGCTCCATGCGTAAGGGTCTGCCAGCATCCCCACTGCAACCACTTATTCTCAAGGCTTTAACTTTAAATGTTTCATCTCGGGCTGCCTCTTGGCTCTCCCATCTCAAATCGAGAGCGTTTCTGTTTTGTGCATATTTGATGAAATAAAAAGATGTCAGTGAAGGAGCAAAAGTTCAGCAGTTTCGGGCTCCAGCCCAGGAACAGCCGCGCCTTTCCCAGGAAGGCACCATGAGCACGGAGTGTGAGCCGAGCTGTGGCAGGCAGGTATTAATGACCTCCCTCCGTGGCATAGGCAGTAACTACTCTTCCCCGGGATTGTTAGTATTCAGAGCAAGTCAACTTGCGTGGGTCCGTGCATTAAGGGCTCCCTAAGTATGCATTGACTTGATACCCAGTAATGGCTTCTAAGGAGCCGTTATGTAGTGCCGTGTCAATGATCCATGCATTGAGGACTCCCTGAGTACGCATTGACACGATAGACCGGAACGGCTCCGAAGAAGCCGTTACGGTCTATCATGCCAATGATCTGCGGATATTGGCAGTGCCTCCCGCACTTCTGCAGAGACTGTAAAAGTCTCTGAAGAAGCTGTTATGATCTCGGTGGAAGGACCATCAATCAGGTCGATGGCAGGGTTGCGTTTTCGCCATTTTTCCACCCTATCATTGGGAGGCCTTGTTCTGCTTCTAGACTTAGAATCAAAGAATGGATGAAATGTAAAGGCTGCCCACCCATGCAGTGGCTCTGGGACTGTGCAGAGGTAACCAGGATTGTAATATGACCTCTGGTTTTATTCGTTTCAGGTTTTTAGTTCAGCTGGCTCCAGCTGGGAGGCCTTGACCAAGTCCCTTTACTCTTCCTACCTTTGTTTGCTCTCCTCTAGTAAGCATGGAAAAGGATGACATCCTTTGAATAAAGATTGCACTGGGGCTTGGAAAATATGGATTTAGAGTAGTTACAACTAAAGTTTGTGTAAACATCTCATCACTGGTGGAGGCTGCTGAGATGGACAAGGTGTGTACATATAATCATGCAATGGCTTGGGTTGGAAGGGACCTTAAAGATCATCCAGTTCCAGTTCCCTGCCATGGGCAGGAACACCTTCCACCAGACCAGGTTGCTCCAAGCCCTGTCCAACATCGCGCCTTTTACACCCAAGCACGCAGGCAAAGCTACACTGAAAGGAAGTCTTACTTCTGAAGTTTCATAAACTTCTATCTATTGAGTTTATATAGTTTCCATCTACTCAATTCTTGTATATTCACAGCAGTTCTGAGAATCACTGCTTGGCAGAAGGTCATCTGTATTTTCTATAATGCCAAAACTTTCTATGAAAACACTGTGAACCACTTTTTCCATGTCTTCTTTAGTACATGAATATTTTTTAAATGTTTTAAAGATACATAACTGCACAATGAAGTTTTAATTCATGCTAAATCTATGACCACAAAACGCTGCCTAAACAACTGGTATTGTTTCTGTTACTTTTCCATACTCTTTCAGGGAAAACTTGACTTTTTATTCTTTCATATTCACTTCTTACTTCTGTTGAGGGGAGATGGAGCTAGAGTAAGATATAAATATATAGAATAGTCTACCTACTTTTTTATATAGTTTAAATCTAGATGATCTTTGCAGTCCCTTCCAATCTAAACCATTCAATGATGCTATGATTCTCTGACAAATATTAGCAGACCACTGGAGAAAGACTTAAACCATACCTTGCGGAAAGCAGAGATCCTCAAGCAAGAAAAAGTAGAATTACTGTGCAGGTTGGAGCACCATAGAGAGACCTTGTCTGTAGCCAGGCTGGCCTGAAAAGTGTGAGCTCAAAGAAAAAGAAACTGTGCAAAAGGAGGTGGAAGAACATTGTAGAAGATCAGAGAGGGTCATGATAAAGGAGAAACTGAGAAGGCAGAGAAGTCTTAGAGAGCAGTGGTTATTAATCCTAAGTACCTCTTTCCTCGGACTCAAAAACTCAAATATTTTTAAGTGTATTTTCAGATGTGTGGAAGCACTAGAGTTGTCCAGAGACTGGTACCCCAAATCAGTGATGGTTTTGTCACTGTTAATAATCAGTTTTGAGCTGCAGGGTAGCTGTAGCCAATCAGGTCCACAACAACATCACCAGCAAGCAGAGGAGAGAAGATAACATGATATCTACTGAAAGCTTGAGACATGCATGGATTTTACCAGCACAGCCCTCACTCAAATTCCTTTCAGGAAGAGGAATGTGCAACATATTCTAGAAAAAGACAATTGTTCCTTTGATAACCTGCTTTCTAAACTCAAAACTATTAATTCCTTGAGAATACATCTTTGGGATTTAGAGCCTCTTTGGGGTGGCCGTGAGAGCCAATGGGCACCAACCACTGCTGCAACTCAAATTCCATTCAACATTGTGAATTTGTGTGAAAAGTTGCATTTCCAAATCTGGACAGCTGAAGACTGCTGTCCTCTGGAAAACCCTAAGCTTTTCACTAAATTTAATCATCTGGAGGTTTAAGCTCTTCTTAAAGATATCATTTTACAATGATTCAGACCATATTTCACATGCAGTATTTAATGGATGCTTTCAGGTGTCTCATGTTATAACGCCACCCCTACAGCATGTGCTGAGCCCTCGATGTAAAACCTCAAATATTTTTTTCAACCTCTGGGATAGGAACGGGCGTTTGCCTCCTTCCATGTGTGTATTTATTGGTAAGAATTTTGCACGATATAATTGAAGCCTGGCAGTTTTTACCAATCAAGGCTTAAGAGGAAAACTAACACAATGTAAGGTTTTGTGTCTTTTTTTTTTTGTCCATGCAGACCAGTCATTGAAAAGGTGCAAAGCGCTGCTAAAAGTACATTTTCTGAAATTCAAAGCCTTTTAAGAAAGGTACACAATGCAAGAATAAGCAGCTGCAATTTTAAAAAGGCTACTGCTCCTTTAATGCCCAGCTGGTCCTGAGATGTAATAAAATTGACATATTGATTCCTTTGAATTTACAAATGCCTGTTTCATAAACTCCATCTCCAAAGCCTAGGCATCTTTAGAGCACTGTCATTTTTTTCTCCAAATGGATCAATTATGTGCCCACGTAATCCTGTTACCTGTGAAATCCATGCATACTTCTCCCATTTGCTGCAGTTCCCAGGCGGACAAACTTGCATTATGTACGCATAAACAAACAGAGCATTTTCCTGATATTAGGGATTGTTTTCAAAGTGAAAAGCAATCTCCTGGGTCCTTTACTCGAAAAAACCCCCATACATAGTGCGGTGTTCCTCCAAGTAACCTCACTGCACTATATGTATAATTATTACACAACACAGCAAATCATTAAAAAAACATTGAGTCCCACTATCTCAAATGCTTCAACTGCAAAAAGGCACCAAGACTTAGCAGCCAGCCCTCATTTTCCTGGTGAATCAAACTTTCCCATTTCTTTCCCAGCTTCTTTATTTGATAATTATTGCCATATCTCTAAGGAAGTCATGTTCATCAGAAGCATTTCTGCATGACTTAAATATTGGAAAAGCACCCAAAGCTGCAAACTTTGGTGTGGAAGTTTGGGGCTTTTTTATTTTATTTCTAGGATAATTCTTCTTTTCATCGTGCTGAGCACCTTTCCATCATTTACACACACACACAGAGAGTCAAGCAGGCATTAACCTGCAAACCTACCACTTATGCATATAAATGCATCACACATACAACTATTCCCATATCCCGTGGCATATTATTTGTATGAATATATACCATGCACATAAACACATTTATACACACACACCCCATGCACAATCCTCAAATATAAGCAGAGAAAAAGAGAATAAATGTGTTTTTCTCTGTATATGAATTGTTTATAAAGTACCGTGTACATACATAGATATGAATTCTCGTTTCATTCTTTCAGGCTGTGCTGTATCTGATTTTCTACACTTCACTGGGCAACCAGCAGTTCAGTTACACTACACTTGCCCTGTACAATTTGTCTCTAAAAGGTTCCCAAAATTAGGAAACATCCTGTCTGCTGCATGACCTGCTCACCACAGTGCCTCAGCCTGAGGTGCATTCACACATATAGAGAGGATGGCACAGAAAAAAATTTGTGTATATATATATATATATATATTTGACGCTTGAAGCCCATACAAGTGGCCCAATACACTCCTGCCATTGTGCAGGAGTGGGTTTTAAAGATAAATGGCTGCATGTTAACCAGATTTGACATGCTGCACAAAAGCAGCCACCTTTGGTCCCATGACACAGCCAAACAGAAAAAACAACAAGCAGTCCTGGCAAAAGATGTCCAACGTGAATAAAAGCCCAACAATTTGTCACATAGTCGTTACAAAATGTTCCAGGCTTCGGGGCTTGCCATGGGACAGCAGTGATAAGAGGAGCATAGAGAAAAGAAGGCTAGGGGTGTTGGGGTGGAGGAAGAGTTAAAACTCGAAGAAAGCTCCAGTAGTTCCAAAGGGGAAACAAAGAGGATATTTTCATTTGGCTCTTTCTGAGGACAGACACACACACACACACCAAAAAAAAAAAAACCAAAAACAACAAAACCAAAAAAAAAAGAAGCCGTAATTAATTAAATCAAGAAGCTCAGTTGTTTTGAGAAGTGATTGAAATCTGACATGTAAAGTAGAAATATTTACATTTACTTTCTATTTTAGGAATCCGCGAAGCTACTTTTCCTTCACTGCACTTCCCCACCACTACAATGGCCATGGCTCAGTTTATCCAGTAGTAAGCACTGCCTGTTCGGGGCCAAATCTTGCTCATGTTTCTCATGGCATTTGGTCTTTCCTCATGGGAACAGGCCCAGAAAACTCCAAAGATGTGGCTGGGATTGAGGACTGACATATGGCAGTGGAGCAATACCTGAGCTCCTGCTTTCCTTTGAGTTCACATAAGACAGAAAAGAAAAAGCCCAAACTTAGGCTTGGTTTGATGACCCTGAATTTCCAAACCAGCTTGATCCTGCAGTTTTCCACTGAAACCAACCATGGGCATCAAACCCTACTTTGCTGTTCCGTGTTCCCCCAGAACCACCCAGGTACCCCCATCAACTGCAGTCGGGTCAGGATTTGCACCTATGCCACTCCACTGGTATTTTGATGTATTTTTAGAGCCCCTATAGCAAAATAAGGAGCTCAAATGCACCAGTGCAGCTGCTTGCTAAGCTCCACATAACGGAGCTCACATTGTAAAATACCTTTCAGTCAATAATCATCATTGCTTCAGTGATTACCCTGCGCTTCTTTATATTCAGTGGCAGAAAACTGGGGAGGGGGGGCCAGTTAAAAGCAATATCATCCTCTAAATTAGAATAACCAGTTGTATAATAAACTCTGAGATTCTGGTTATTAGGAACATACATTTGTAATTTTCTCAGACAAATTCCTTGGCATCCGCTCGCCCTCTGACGAAACAGCGAATGATACTTGCTCTTCCTCAATCCCAGAGAATGGCAGAGTGCTTTGGAGATATTAAGCTCTGCAAAAGCCCTGTGAATGAGTTCAGCAGTATTTCCCTGTCTCACAGACAGGGAAAATGAGCACGGTGAGGTTAATTGACTTGCTGGAGAGCACTTGATGCTGCACTCACCTTCCCCAGCTCGGCCAGTGCAGGGCTGGGGCCGGGAGAGCATCCCACTACATATCCACCCTCATGCTCTACCCAGCCAGGCTGCAGCCTCCTCACAGCATCCCAGCAGCCCAGCATGGACCAGGACAGTGTGGCCTTCCCCTTGTCCCTTCATGGGCCTAATCCCTTCACTGGGGTTTTTGTATGAGTAAATTAAATAGCATCGAAATCGCCTCTGAAGTGCACAGGGCTCATCAAAAGGAAAAAAAAAGAAAAACCGCAACCAAGTGTCAGCCAGAAGAAAAGTTCATTATTATATGTCAAGGAAAAATTAATAGAAAGGGCTTCAATAGTTAAATTACATGGGTAGATCAGGCTTTCTGCAGGAAGACCAGCTTGCTTTAATTAAAGCATGTTCTGTTCAAAAGCCACTGTGCACGTGTTTTACAGCAACCTGATACCAACACCTGTAAGTCCCTGCTCAAAAACTCCAACTGCTTTCCCATATTCCAGCCCAGCAATCCACCTTATCAAAAGTCTGAGTTATTTTTAAATGGATGGGGGGACAACTAAGCCGGGGCTCTCTGTGGAGTCGAACAGGGGGACAAGGGCTGTTCAAATCATGGAAATGTCAGTTCCAGCAATGTGCGCCTTGGATTATTTTTTTTTGACTGTCAAGAAGATTTTAAATCTTTAATATCTGTTTGTTGTCAGGTTTGCCTCCAGCTTTCTGTATCTGCAGGTCGTATTTTTGTTGTTGTTGTTGTTAGGAATTAGCATTTCTCATTTGCTAGCTGAAAGTTTAGGAGAAAGCACCAAAATGCCGATAAACAAAGTTCATCTCAGGGAAAATCTCTGTATGCATAACCTAGTTAACAATTCTTTCATGGTTGCAGGATGAAATTTGAAATGCATGTTGAAAAAGAGAGTTCCTACAGAAGGCATCAGTACTACCGAGGCTTTTTGAGTGCGCTGTACTAATTTTAAACAAGAAATCATTATGATTTCCATGCCGTATTAGCATCTCTTTTATTCCGTGCTCTCTCTGCTGCACTATTTCAACTCGCTGCAGGTTGCTGTTACTTTTTTTTGATACCACATGGTTTAAACACACACCGGAGCTGAAGACATTCGGGATTACCAGGGACTTCAATCAACGTTTTTGGCCTTTGTAAAGGATCTTAGCCAAACATTTGGTGTAGTTAAACTCCAACTGATGCCACGACACACGGAATATCACTCCCCAAAAAGTGCAGAACTGATGCATTGTGCCATCTCTGGCAGCATTCGTTCAGCATTTGCTGCGACTGGGGAGGAAGAAAGATACGGAATGCACGGATTGATTTTCAAATTACCTCAATATTTTGAAAACATTTTCACCTGCATGCTGAGAATGCTAAGAATAGGCAGGAAGGCAATTGTGCATTTGCACAGCCTCCACTGCATTCATTTATAAATTACCTCATCACTGACTGAAATTAACACTGATTCTTACAGGCAATTTCTCAATTTCCAATGCTAATTACATTTTTTTTACTTTTAAATTCTGTACCACCTGTTTTGGGCAAGACATCTTAGGCAGCGCGACCGCATTTAATCACAATTTTAATTAACCGCCCTGTAGATGTGAAAAAGAAGCAATTATAATGTAGATGAATGATGATTTTTCTGCATTAAATTGTTTTGTTTCCCTGGTATGTTGATTGTAACACAGCACACAAATACAGTAACTGTACAATTTTTTTCTATTGTAATTTAGTAATTGTTTTTGGAAAACCAGTTTGGGAATGAGTGACTTCATCTGTTTACAAATTGATTGATACTGTTAACTCACTGATTGCTGCAGCATACATTTTGTATTGCACAGCCTAGCATAAAATATAATTAGGCATGCACAGACTTTGCAGCACCATTTTGGAATCTGAAAATCAACTGTAACCAAAGTGTGTTTTCCTTGAGCATCCTCGTATCAGCCGGGGCTGATGATACGATAATCAACAAACAATGGGCTTTTCCCATCCCGCCGCTGGTAGAAACCCTTGGATTTAATCTGATAGTCTCACGGTGTAAGGGTTACAGGGGGGTTTTTTTCAGAATGTGCTTTGCCAGGCCTGGGAGCTGAGGGCTGGCAAGTCTGCAGCTTGCCCAACTCCCTCAGATCGCTATCGGGAAGGAGCAGGAGAGTGATGGAAAGAAACAATGATGGCAAAAAGAGCGGCGGCTCACAAGACGCGGGGATCGCTCCTGACACGCGTGTGCCGTGGCACCGGCTATCTCCAGCTACACGTTACAGGGGGAAAAGATCTCGATCTGACTCATGGCTGGCAGACACAGATCGGCCAAGTTAAATATACATCCCCACGGAGAAGCGCGAGACCGTTCCCATTGGAGGCAAAGCCGGCTGGCTTTCCCAGGGAGCGAGGTCGCGCCAGAGTGGGAAGGGAGCAGATGTGCAGCACCAGCAGCACCTGGGCTTTGGGACACAGTGCCACCACCACTGTGCTCTACCAGCCACCTGGGAAGGTCCTGCTGGGAGTCTCCCTCCTTGGGGCTGCAAATCCCCCAGCAGAGGTGGGATGAGGTGCAGGGACACAGGGAAGGTGTACCCTGACATTTAGAGAAGAGAGGTGGCAGATCTCACCCTCCCAATCTCCTCTGCAATCCACAGAGCAAGAAGTCTCCACCAAGCAGGACTCGCCAAGAAGTGAGACACCACAAACAGCCTCTGTGAGACCACATCCCAACCAGACCAGCAATGTCACCCACAGTGCACTGAGACCAGGCAGACCTGGGACTGTCTCCATGGGAGCACAGGGGTCACTGTGATTTGGAGGCAACCTGGGGGGCTCCTGGTCTCATCTGCTGGCCTACTCGCTTTATAAATATTTGTTAAGAGGGCAGGACATAAAGTCTACTGTTCAGTAGGTGATTTTTGTAAGAATCCAGCTATCCATACATAAAAGGGTCTATTATCTCACTGTAGAAGAGATTTACATGCGTAACTCCCATTAACTCTTATGGGACTTAGGCACGTAAATCTCTTGTGCATCTAGAGAAGAATAGACCACATAAGGTCTTGTGATCTATACTGCTAGTAGGTTTAAGTCCCTTTCATTTATAAAGCTATACAAAAATTAACCATTAAAGCTTATTCTGTGCAAGCTGTCCCCCTACATATATCACCCAGCTCTGTGTTTGAAGTACTGGATGTAAACGCGCACTGAGGAAAGGTACCGGAGCGAGAGAGCCCATTCATTTCAGTTAGTAAAACTGTCATCCCTGAAAGGAAGCAGACTGAGGGCAGGTAGAAAAATTGTACAGGTTTTGCTCAGCAGATTCAATTTCAGATTCAGGCTCTAGACTGCACTGTTTGGAGAAGGAATACTTTCATTTTGCTGAGCGCTCCCTCCGCCTCCTCCTTCCCTCTCTCCCATCCCTACCGAGAGCCCTCAAGTAAAGCCCTGTGCCCTGGACCAAAGGACCCTGAATGGCTGGGGCGACACAATCTTTGCACAGTCCAACTAAGATGCTGCATCTACTAAGTAAAAAGAAATAAATCTTTTATTCCATAAACTTGTTTAAGCTGAAATGTTCATTGGTCAGCCTGTAAAAGTGGGAACATCCGTGCTCCTGCTGGGATTTGATGTCTCACCACAAACCTTTCCATAAGCACTTTGTCTCTGGTGGGAGACAAAGAGGAAAATACCTGATCCCTGGCCTCAGTTGGGCAGCTCCTTCTATCTCCACGCACTGACCTACTGAGCATTCCTCCCAGCAACAAGCTGCCTCCCAGGGCTACCTCCGCCATGGAAGCTGCCTAACTAATCTCTTAGCAAACACTTGCAGCAAACCTGAAGGGACTTTAGAAAGGCAACGAAGAAGGGGAGAAAAAAAACCCAAAACTTTCTCCAGAAGCCTGCGGCATCTCTAAGAGAAGAGAACCAAGGCTAAATATAGCTCCACATGCTCACATTTTCTCTTGATGAACTGCTGAGATACAAAGTTGTGGCCACCTAATGAACATAGAGATAGATATTCTAATCTTAATCCGGTTTCCTGCTCCCTTCCACTAACCCAGCTGTCTTTGTGCCTGTCAATAGTCCCTTGACTGTGCTTACAGGTATTTGCAACACTGCTTTTATCCCAGCAACACCGCTGGGATGATATGACACTGGAAAAGTCCATCCCGCGCCCTGCCTGCACACGGGGTAGCCTCTCCTTAGGAGCTTATAGGAAAATCCACTGTTGAAATAAATAACAACTCTCAACAAATGATCAAAGAAGAAATAAATCTTTTACCCTTCTAAGACTTTCTAAAACTGAAATCCCATTTTTTAACTGGATAACAGTTAAGAGGCTACCGGCCACCTATTTTTCTGGGAGCTACATTTTAAGCGTTTGCCGCACGGATGTTGGGCGCACAAACGAATCTGTGGCTCCTGGGAGCAAAAGCTTTCAAAATAAAGTTTGTGTGTAGTATATGAAAACATATTGTTTGGAATTTAAGTTCTAATATCTAGGAATAAACAGAGCATTAAATCAAGCAAAACTGTGACAAGGCCAATATGCACATGGATGATGCCAGCGAGGCATCTCCAGCCCTTTGTTCACAGCTTAACAAAACTGTGCCGTCACACCACTTTAGCTCAACAGTGCCTGTCGAATGGGCATCAGCAGATCAGCCAATGCCTGTCACACACACAGCTGAAAAACTGTTTGAAAGCAAGGCTTACTTTAGCACAAGTCTGGTAGGAAAAGTGAGAGGGATTTTTAATCATCTGGTAAAGGCTGCAGATATATATTGAGAGAGAAAAATATATATATTGTCAGTTTTCTTCCTCAGGAAAGTAACACAGTTTTGCTCTTTTTCACTTCTAAGGAGGGAATGGGTCTTGGTGGTGTTGCCTGTTCCTTGGTGTGCTGCTCCCTTCCGCGCTACATCAGATTTGCAATTACTTGCAAATAAGTAAAATTCTTTCAGGGTGGGAGGGGTGCCACAGGGAACGATCCTGATTTGTCCAAAAATCTATTAAAAATTAATTTTTGCGTTGTCCTGCTTGGAGACCCCCTCCTCCCCGTGACAGAGGATAAATGAAATAACATATTCAAGGAAATGTTTGTTTTGATTCTAATGCAATTATCTTTGCAGATGAACGTCTCTCTGAGTTGGGTTTCTTTTTTTGTTGTTGTTGGTTTTTTTTTTTGAGCTGATGAAAATATGTTTTCATTGGTATTAACAACCTTCTCCGTCACTTCTCTTGACAGTCATAGTGCAAACCATCGCTCCGCAAAAAACCGCAGCAAAATGAGCGTGTTAGCGCCAGCAACTTCAGCTCGGCACTTCTCTCTTTTCCCCAACACTTTTTCCCCCCAATTTATGGGGGTTTTGACACACAACCCTTCCCAAACCGGCCTCCTCGGGCTCCCAGCGCTCGGCCCCTCGGTGGCGGCTCAGGGTGGGACTGGGGGGGCCCGAGGGTGACCGGGGGGGCCCGGGGGAGCGGGGGGCGGCAGCCCCGGGTGCTGAGCCCTCTCCCCCTGCCTGCCCGCCGCTGCTGTCAGCTCGCTGCCTGCACTTTAGCTGTCTCTTTCCCAGTCCCTACCCTGTCAGTTTCTGGGCTGCCAATTTCAACTTGAAGCTTGACTGGGCTGATTTGATGCAAATACCTCCAGGGAAAACCCTGAAACTGATGAACAGTTATGTCAAGTCGATTTTGCACCATCGGGAAAAGGTAACCTCTGCGAGAAAAAAAAACAACAAGGTTAAAGAGACAAGGGCTTTTCACGTGTAATACCACTGCTGCACATCTCGTTCACTGTTTACCATCCCTCAGAAATTGTAACTGTCAGAATTAGTCCTAATTGCAGATGCGAAAGCTGCCATTATAATAAAAACAGAGGCAGTGCAGGCATTAAATGTAGCAGCCTAATTTGTGAGACTACTGAAAAGGTAGAGTAAATGAATATTTCATTACTTTAATTACCAGGGACTACTCTTTTCTTGCTGTCTTATGATAAGTGTTGCTGTAACTAGCAACAGCAAACATCCACTAAAACATAAAGTGCAATAATAGTACTGCTGTCAGGATCGCTGCTTTAAAATACGAGCGGGAGGGGGGAAGGGGGAAATATAATGGTTTATCTATTTCTTAGAGATCCGCAGGAGTAGGAGATGGAAACTCGTTTAACGTCAAAAAACAAAGAGACGAGTAAACAGGTTTTAGTCAAAGAAAATAATGACCCGGAGGAGGGGAGAGGTGGGGAGGGGGGGGGAGTTGAGGACACACTTGAACCCCCAGAGCGGGGAGGAGCGCAGGCAGCGCCGAGCCGCTTCCCCTCCGCTCCCTCCCTCCTGGGAACGAAGTTCGGGGCTGCGCCGCAGCAGGAGCCCGGCCGGGCCCGGGGGGGGCGAGGGGGGCCCCGCATCCCGGGAGCGGCATCCCGGGAGGGGTTC
>VZTZ01042582.1:240414-270830 GCA_013400955.1 Drymodes brunneopygia | reverse complement strand
CTGGCTTGTTTTGGTGCGGTTTTATTTTTATCCTTAACGCGTTTCTTTTGGGGCTTTTTTTTCTCCCTCCCTTTCATTTCAGCACTCATCCAGGTTATTTGAATAGTCAGCTAAATCTGATGAAAAAAAATCAACTAAACGTGCTGAGATCTTACAGTCTATCTGTTTTGTTCACAGATATGGATCAGGGGTGAGATGGGCTCTTTTCCTGGCTCTGCTCTTTCTTGGAAGTAGCTGGATGAGCAGAGAGACAGCGTGGACGAGTAACGCGTGGGACTGAACTTCGCGGAGGTTACAAGTTTTTCACCTTTTTCAAGTATTAAAATTAAAATAAAATTACATATAGAAAAAAAAAAAAAAAAAGAAGGGAAAAAAAAAGAAGCCCAGACTCCACCTTTGCACTGAAGGGATTGGTTATGCAAATATGGAAGGGGTTTCCTGGCAAATACAGCTTTCTACTGTATGGTTAATTAAATCATCACTCAAAAGCCTTCCAATGTGACGCTTCTGTCGTAATCCAATCAGGTTACGTAGGTCCTAAACAAGAAAGATATTTTCCACATCTGGAAGTCAGCAATTTAGCAAGTACTGCACATTATTAACCAATTCAGAGCCCACTTCCCAGGGGGATAGTTTTTTCTCTTTTTTTGAAGTTTAAGCGTTCTTAACCAACGCTCTGCCGGTTTGTTAATCAAAAAGCCGGTTTACACCGCACGTAATCGAGAAGTAATATCGAAGTAAGTGAAGGCAGCCCGAGCCGGGGATGCTGAGCGAAGGCGCTCGGCTGCAGAGGGGGCAGATCCGGCTGAGGCTGCAGCCGCTCATGCCCAGCTCCCAGCACAGCCCACAGCCGTTCCTTCCTCCTGAAGGAGCTCGAAATAATCTCGGTGCAAAGAGAAACTTCGCGTCTCGCCCGCTCGCACGGTCCTTTCCCGAGGTAACCGTGGGGCTGCCCAAAGGGCTGCGTTCAAGAGCTGCGAAACAATTTCCCTGCTCTGACAAGAGTTCAGCTTATTCCAGCACTTTATTTTTTTTTTCTTCTCCCCTTCCCGAGGAAAACCGAAACAAATGGCACACTGATCCCACACTGCACTTTTACTTACATTAAGCTTAGATAAACTGCGCTTGAACTGTGCGTTGAACGTGTGCCTAAAGCGAGAAGTGGAGGGCGAGCAACAGCGGTGGGATCGCGCTCCAAAATGGTCCTGCTCAGGGAACACCTTCCTGACGGTTCAGCATCGCACAGGGAGGAAGGGACCCCCCTCACCCCCCCGCAGGGTGTCTTTGCAGCTCATCAGAGCCACCGAGATCTGCCTGGGATTTTTTTTTTTCTGGTCATCTCTTAGTTAGGCGGGAGTGGGTGCCCCTGTGAGATGCGGGGGAGGCAGCGCACGGGGGGGGCTCCGGGTTGGGGCATCCAAATCCCCTCCCGGGCTGGGAATGGCACCTCCGGGTGTCCCCCTGCTCAACCCCGAGCTGCAGGCGGAGTGGGGAGGGAGAGGCAGGCTCTGGCCGTCTGCTGCCGCTGCAATCCCCAACTAAGCAGTGATGGGAACAAACTGCCCTAATATTTTTAATTATTATTTTTATTTGTATTTCTTATTTATATTTGTATTTTCCCCCCCTGCTACGAGTCATCGTGGCTTTGTTAAAAGTTTTCTTGCCACTGAATGACAGCATGATTTTCCTGCAGGATGCATGACTTCCCCATGCCCAGATGTACCTGGATACACAGGGACATATCACACACACACACACATACAGAAAATGATGATATCTTAATGAAATATATAGCACAGCGCAAATATCCTGAAATCAGATTCAAGTATTATTAGTTTGAATTAGATCCTCTCAGATCCAGAAGGCACTGCCTATAAATCAAGGGCAGTCTGGCAATTCCTTAAAGAGCTAAACTGAATTTAGATGCATATGATAAAAAGAAAGGAAAAGAAAAAAGTGAATGCTAATTACTGACTTGCTTGATTTCCACTCACCCACGTTTTCTGGGAGAAAAAGGAGAAAACCTAAAAACCAACCAACAAGTTCTCAAAATAAATTAATCCCATTACAAACTCCTTACATATTGTTCCTGCATTTCCAGATTACAAAATGAGGGGATGAACTGGAGATTACAAGAGGCTGCAATAGCCTGACTTGCAGTAGGCAGGAGTGCTGTCGATGGTGTATCAATAAAATATATTTATCTGCAGCCACGCTGAAAAACAAACCCTCAGAGCGTGTGATGATGCTCAAGGGCTTTGAGAAACATGTCGGCATTGTCAGATAATCCCTATTCATAATTTTGCTGGCTGTTCTTTCAGCCCTCAATCTCACAGTTTCCCCAGCTCTGAAGTGCCTCAGCAGTGTTTGCATCGGAGCGATAAAACTGCTCGGGTCTTCGCAGGACTGACATAGCACCCAACATTATTAGATGTCATTTTAATGTGAGATGTGGGGGTGTTTGTTGGAGTTTTTTTTTCATTTTTAATTTTTGGCCACTGGACATGAACATTTAGCAATCAGCTAAGCCCTTCTGAGATGGAATTTAACCTTAATCCAGGCGATGATTTCCTGCCCGGCTCTGAACTAATAACGGGTGTGCAGCTTCTTTAGGAGATGGAAATAATGACAGGCTATAGATCCTGCCTTTATTGGGGTGGTGCTGGCAGCCCGGATCCCATTCCCTGCTCCATCAGCATCCCCATGCACATCCTATTCCCTGCTCTATTTTAAAACTTTTGCACATCCTATCTCCCTCCCCACCCCATCAGTTTAAAAGCAAGCAGAGCCAAAATATCCTCACAAATCTCAGTTCCTTCCTTGTGTGCAGCTCCCAGCACTGGCTTGGAGATGGTTTTAAGGGCACTTCTCTGAGTGCAGGTTTTTCCTCTTTTCCTCAGGTTTTCCTACATGGAAATGCAGTGAGCTGAGATGAGGGTGGCCTGATCCTGATGCAGACCTGCCTGGTTAAAGCCACAGGAGAAGCTGTCTTGCCTCCAGCTCCTCAGTGGGTTTCCTTTGCCCACCAAAACCTGTTGTGTTACACATAAGCCCCTTGGAGATAGCCCCATGTTCCCATCCCTGCATGGATCTATAGGGCCAGCCAGGGGCAAATCCAGGGACAAATCCTGCCATGAGAAAGGGGTTGTGCAGGGAGAGAGCCCCCTGAGATCCCCAGGCACCAGCTCTGAGAAGGGAGGTGACCAGACACCAAGGAGGGCTTTGGGCCACAGGCTCTGGAGGACCTGAGCCTCCTGCTGAGACCTTCTGCCATGGTGGCTTTGTGGGGACCTGGTGACATGGACAGAGGGGATGATTCACAGTCTTATTTATTTTGGTCTGTTTGCTTTTTCCCTGCTGGAGGATGAGTAACGGGGACTGCATTTTTTTGCCCACCACGTGGAAGGAAGAAAACTGAGGGAATAGCAGCAAAGATGTTCTGGCTGATGAGTTTTGACTAATACATTTTAGAGGCTGGTGAAGACAGAGGTTTAACACCTCTAAATACACTTTAGCTGCTCTGAGGCTTTTCCTTCATGTCTTTTGTAGCCAGAACTCTCTACTATTTTCCCCAAAGTGTGGAACCCTTTCTACATCAGGGATTAAACATCCCCTTGTAGGGGACCCAGATGAGATGTGCCCACTTGCAGCCAAGCCTGGGGAGAACATCCTTCCCTCCCCACAGCCCCTGCTCCGCTGAGGGAGCTGCTCCTGCAAGATTTGGGATCCCTGTGGGTTCTGGTTGCTTCTCATGCTCCTATCTCTGGGGTGTAGAAGATGTCCTTGCCTTGAGAAAAAATTCTGAGGTTTCAGAAAAAACTCCAAATCAAACAAGAAAAGATGCTGGGGGGGATCATATTCTGCAGTCACCTGTGGATAAGACAGGCTGAAATTATTTTTGTGAGTGGGGAAGGCCCCATGTGGGCCCAAGATGCTGCTGGATACTTTTGCTCAATACAGGTGTCCCTATAAACTAAGATTTAGAAAGCAAAGCCTTTATTTTTTTTTCCAATTTCCACATGGAGGAGAGGGCACAGAGGAGAGGAAGAAAGGGTCAGGGAATGACTCTCCCCCCACCCGCTGATGAGGTATTTGGGAAGAAACCTTTTGAATCAACATTCCCAAAGTTTTCGAGTTCCTCTGCAGAAAACCCATGTAGGGATAGGATAAGAGCCAAAAGCAAGGGAAAAGATTGTCTGGCTTTAATTTATCTATCCCTGGGCATTTCTAACCAGCAGATCAGTGTAATATTTGATCTTGTGTGAGTCCCTGAACGTTAAAAGTGAATCTCCTCATATGTTTTTGTTAATTTTGTCATTTATAAAGCCACTTCTGATGGACTAGAGCTGCTCAGCTGCTGTTCACAGCGTCTGTCTGTGTGTCTGCAGCAGGGGAACAGCATCTACAGGTCCCAAAATTTCTTTTCTCGTTGGGCAGAGAGCAGTGAGGGATGAGCATCCTCCATCCACTGTCCCACACCGTGAGCTGGAGATGCTTTTCCTTCTTTTCTGGAATCAGTGCTGAACATGGGCCACATTTCTTGGCTCAGCTGGCAGTGATTAAAATTCACGGCTCACTTTTGTTTATAGTTGGTTGTTTACTTTGTTGAATTTTTAAAAACTTGTTAGAATGCAATTGAACACAGATTCAACAGTATTTAGGCTTGAAAAATAAAGATGCATTAGAAAGATGCCTATTATGCTTCAGAATTATTAATTGACATTTTTATGATGAATAATTAATCATTTGAATAATTTTCGTATCTCTGATCTGAACACATATTTGCATATCTAATGTCTGATTTTAAATGTGGTTTCTTTAGTTGCATTCTCCCAGGACAAAGACACGAAGTAAGTAACATCCTAATGCAAAACTTTTTTTCTTTGCACTTGTAAAAGTATGTTTATTGAAATGCAAGTTCCCGTTTAGTTATGAAGCTGTTAATAATCTATGCATGACATATATGCATTAATAAGGTGGTGAATCCTCTGGATGTGAGCACATTTAGGCCTCATTTTCTTATATACAGTGGTGAGGTCCCCTGCAATGCACACGTTACCAAAACCCATGTGGGGTTAAGCTAGGAAACCATAAAGAAATATCTCAGCTACACACTGTTCCTGCCTTGTTTATATTACACTTACTGAGAAGACCAAAGGTTGTTTCAATTTGAGGTGTTTAAAACATCCAGAACTTTTAATATAAATTTTTACCATGTCCTCTCAGCGAGGCAACATCAGCATTTTCTTGATATATTTTAATAAGTCTAAATCATAGCCCTCAGGACCCCACCTTGCTGTAGCTGGGGGTGGTAAAGGAACAACAGAAGTGCAGATCAGTTGTAAGTTGGTCAGCAAAGGGGTGCAAGGGATGGTGTTTGTTGTGCAACCCCGCTCGGCGTTGGGTTGGTGTGAGCACAGCTCAGCCACAGAGGGAACAGAAAGGAGGAAGGGGCAGCTGGACAAAAACAGAACCTGAAAGGTAGAAAAATTAAATAAAGGAATGAAAGAAAGAGCCTTTTCTCCACTGCCTCTGGCCATGGGTTAATTGTTACAGCCATACTGCCTGCCTGGCACCCAAGGAGTTGCCCTCACTTCTGTGAGAATTTGATTTATTAAGAAATTAAAGATTTGGGAAATTTTATTTAGTGGCACCTTTAAATGTACAGGGTGCCCAAATATTCCATGTAGAGCCTGTTGGCCCCTTGATGTCTGAAGAACTAACGTGATGCTTGCTCTAGAAATATCTAAAATTGATGCACTATTTATATTTAGCAGTTAGAGAAATTGCACCAAAATGGAGACACAGATTCATCACAGTGTTTAAATTTCTTTAGTGCCATTAACACAAGGAACACAGAACATATGAAATGTAAAATGAGAATAAAAGCTTTTAGCATCTTTTTTCTTTTCAAACCAGGTAGTAAAAAATATGCCATATATATATTTTATTGTGGAAGTATATTATATAGACTATGGTAATATAGTGGGCAATATCTGACAGACAGATACTGCATAAAGAAACTGTGAAACGCAGTTCTCAGAACAGGCTGGAGTTATACTGAATAGGATGTTTAGCAGTTGCATATGCTCAGTGATAACAGATTCTTTTTTTCTTGCTTTTTTTCCTTTTTTTAAAAAAATTTCTTCTAGAAAAGGTTGAATTTGCAAGAGCAAGAGTGGTAAACTTGAGCAATCCTTGTCACATGGAGGGCCCAGCTCCGAGCCTGGTGGCCAAAACTGCCACTGCTTTGGCCATCAGGGTTGTGGCCATGCCAGCAAGTTCTTTGCAAAAGGATGGGGTGGGAATTTGGGTCAAACCTCTGCTTTTTTGGTTCTAAAAGCAGGAGAGAAAGCAAACGCCCCTGAGATGCACCCACAATTCTTTGTAAAGGGAGACATGGCTTTTGGGATTGGGGTCACCCAGCAGCAGTTCTGGGGTGAAGGCATCCCATGCTGAGAATCTCAGAATGGTTTGGGTGGGGAGGAACCTTCAAACCCATCCCATTCCACCCCTGCCATGGGCAGGGACACCTTTCACTATCCCAGGGTGCTCCAAGCCCCATCTAACCTGGCATTGGACACTTCCAGGGATGGGGCCCAAGAACATCATCCAAAGCCCCTCAGATATTGTCGTACCTTCATGAGATCAATGGACAACTTTGTGGAGATTTATTAAAATGGAGAATTTTTTTTGGTTTGGCTTTAGGCTGAATGGTGAATATCAATTCAACAGTTACCCAGTAGCCCCTGTGCTACCTTTTTGAGACTAGATCAAGTTTCCTTTTCCCTAGTTTTCTTCGTGTCACCCTACTTTTCCCACTGACTCCTGATTAAGTTAATAGAGGTGAAATTAGCAGCAAAGACTCTGGATGCAGAGCTGACATTTTGGTGTCCATCTAAAAGCTGCAGAGCTGATCGATTGCCCCAATTATTTCTTATCACTGCCCTGGGGAAAACATGTTTTTCTTTCCACGACTTCAGGAGATTAGCTGGATATTTCAAAATCCACAGAAACACAAGGGTTACGAAGATATTTAGAAAACCCCAAATGATTTGAAACAATTAGCCACAGCAGCAGCAGCATAGTTTCCAAAGAAATTCCTTGTGTACAGAATTGCCCAATATCTGGGAAGCTGCTGCCGTTCTGCGGGTGGCTGCTGCCTGGATCAGATTCCAGGAGAAGCAGAGGCACAACCCAGTGGCTGCTGCTCACCTAAACTGCAGATTTACTCAGGAGCTGGCACACATCTCCTTCGTCAGGGGTGGCGTCGGACTTGCCAGGTCTTCTGTTTGCTTCCCTCTGACTATCAGCATCATCTCCAGCCTGTCTGTGGATAGAGGCTTGGCCAACTGGCCCCTTTCCAAGCCCAAATCTTAGACTCTGGGTTATTAGAGCTGTCAAAAACCGGAGAGAGATTTTTTTTCTTTTCCCTTGCAATGAAAGCATTCTCCACGTTGTCACTCCTTCCCCGATTTATGTTTTAAAAATGTTTCTTGGAAAATTTCCTGGCTCCTCTCTGGGTCATTTGAGGTGTTCCAGGTCAGAATTGCATTAAAGGTACCAGCAGTAAAACAATTTGTTTCCCCTCATGGCTGATTCTAGGTGCAAGTACACTCCTACCAATGCTCCTTACTATATCTCTTCAAACTTGCTCCAGGCAGCATCTAAACTATTTTAAACCTTCCCATCCTTTTTTAACACACATCAGCTATCCTGCTTCGAATCTCTGACAAGGATGTGAAAACCGCAGTGTCAGAACAACTGCTGCTCTCTTCTTGGATTCTGACAAGCAACCTTCAACCTGAAACCCTCTAAAAATGGCTATTTTTATCTTTTTTATGTTTTTTTTTTTTTTTAAATTCAGAAGCAACTATGTTGACTGTATTCTTTCCCCTTGTCCTGACACGTTGGAAATGGATCCAAAAAAGGCACCAGGCGGAATGTGGGAATAGTGTTTGATGTTCACCCACATGTCAGTGGGTCCACCTGCCAATGGGCCTACCACAAACAGGTTGTAAATGGATGTGACTTCCCAAATTCTGGGCTAGGGAGGAGGCAAAATGGTCTTTGGAATAATTCTGGCAGCCTGGGTTGGTGAGCGTTGTTGCCCTTGGCTTCAGGAGTCAGGAATTGCAACTCCATATCCCAGTCTCCTGTCCCTATAATTTGACTGAGCCACATCCCACAAGTAAAGATATTTGTGTGGCCCCAACTCAGTGTACATATGAAGAGTGTGATATTCATTTGCTGCACAGGTTGCTTTGATGGCTGTGGAGGCTGGTGCTGAGGCTCAGGGCAGCAAAGTCCACCCTGGATGACTTTGTAGCTCATCTACACCAATGACTCTGCTGGGGTGGCTCTCCATGTGCAAGACCTCTCCTTACCAAGGAGGAACAGGGCAGGAGTGGTGAAGCCCAGGGAAAAGAGAACAAATGCAACCACAGCACAGCCTTGGATATCTGCTCTGGGGGAGGTGAGTGCCTGGGAGAGCTCCTGTGCCATCACCACCCATTAGCTGTGCCTGGCTATGGTGATTTTGCCTATGCCAAAGCCTGCCTGGTGGTGGCACTCATTTTTGCCTGGAATTTGGAGACAGGAATTTGTAGGGTGGCATTTTGGAGGTCGGAAGCATGGGGTAAAAAGCCCCATCTGATATTTAGTGTTGGAAAAGGGATCTGGTTGGAGGTGGGAGCAGCAGGGAAAGCGACACTGATCCACACCCTGGGAAGGCAAGCTCTGCCTCACAGGGAGAAATACAGAGCAGAGACTGAAAACACTGCAAATATTTGTTCTCATTGTCAGATGTTTCTATAAAATCTGTTGTTACTGAATCACTGCTGAAGTTACGGAGCATTTAAATAAGCAGAGGGTGAAAAAAGCTAAGTCTAATTATATGTTTTGTGCCATTTACAGAGGTTTCCAGGGGATTTTCTTTTAATAAAAGTGCAGTGCATCAAAAGGAATAAATCCTACAATTTTGTTATTTACAAATCAGCTGTGTCTGCCACGAGCTGACAGACTTATCCTCCATCTTATACCCCTCTCTCCATCCCAAAATGCACCCAGTGCACTGACATTTATATCAATACTCTTCAAGTATCTTTACACTATTTTATGCCCCTTTTGTTGGTAAGCAAACAGATCAGAAGAAAATCACCACAAAGGCATTAAAAATGCTGAAAAAAATACAGAGTAAAAACCCCATAATGTTGGAAAATGAGCAACAGAGATGTTTTCCAGATGAAGAGAACAAGTGCCTTTAACATCCCTGCTCACCAATTCCTGAAGACTTCAAATCGGAAGCCTGGCTGGAGATATGACGTAATCAATTAGTTAAAATGATTTACTAACATAAAACATAACACTCTTTCAATGATTAATTTTTATCCCCTTCATATTTTTTTTCCTTTCCCTTCCACAAGCACTCTGCCCCTTTCTGACTCCAGATTATTTAGCAGTTGACTTCAGTGTTCAGAGCGTTGCATATCAATCCCAAGACCAAAATATGCCACTCATGTTTTCCCTGCTATGTAATCTATGGATGCAGCACCTAACCCTGCAGCCCTCCTCTGTGCTTCAGAGAGAAGGGAGATGTGCTGAATCAAGTTGTTGAGGCTGCACTTGAAGCTGAAGAAAACATGAGAAAACCAAGGGGCTGCCTTTGTTCTTGTCCAGCTTGGCCGCTGCCTTAACACAGGAACACAACAACTGCTTTGCTAATTAAAACTCTGCATGCAAAAGACACCAGGAAAAGAAAGAAGTGAAAGTAAGATGATTTCACACAAGTGTAAAAGTACCATGCATGTATTGCACAGGCTACAGATGCCTTATAGAGGCCTTGGGCCTGCCTTGCAGCAGCCCTGCCATCCAGGATGGGCCTCTTCCCCCAGCAGCCGCCGTCCGTCGAGCCAAATTGTGTGATTGTTTTGTGATATGGATATATGTGGACTGGGGACTAAATTAAGGACATTAAACTCAATTTCCTTAAGATAGGAGCCAGATTTTAATATTGCAGCTGTCTAGAGGTGAAAGGGTAATGAGGACATGAGGAATTCCTGGACAGGAAAGGGACACTTGGCCCAACAAGTTTGTCCCCCTTCAAGTTTATTACAACACACCTCCCCATGTTGTGGATATATCCTCCAGCCCTGTCTGCCTGTGTAAACATGTCTGGCTATCTCTTCTGTTCATTAATACTTCAGTTCACTCTGTGGTTTTATTTGACATAATGCCTACTACGCTGTGAATTGGATCCTCTGCAAGAATTCACTGTTTATTCTTAGACCTTTCATTTTTAATTGGCATAATCTGGGGTTTTTTTTCCCTTTTTAAACTCACCAGATACAGTCACTACCTCAGTCCTCAACCTAATTATGAACACATTAATGTTTAGGTATTTTTAAAGAAATGATTAGGCTCAGCCTTCGTTTATATAAAGCATCTTTAACAGCCGGAAACAACAATTGCTTCAGATCTTATTCCTATTTCAGTCACTAAAGTTCTTTTCTGGAAGAGGTGATCAGAATTGGAATTACTGGAGAAAAATCTATCACTTTTCTTGTGTGATAAGAGCCCTTTTGATTTGCAGGCAATCCTTTGCTGGAGTGTCCATATCACACTTTATTTATACTGAATTGGCATTGATTCAAAATTGATGTTTGACAGATTCAGTACAATTTTTAAGGTGGAGCAGGACTTTTGGGAGTCAAGTATTAACTTCTAATGATCTTGTAAAGTCAAGAAAAGCCTGGAAAAGCTGGTGGGAGGAATAAAAGCTCCCAGGAAATTGGTACCTTCACAGAGATTTCTAACTGCTAACTGGTCTCCATTTGCTAAAAACCATCTCCCTTTAAATTTTCTGCTTGCAAAGTTGAGAGGGAATTAGCATACAGATGCTTCCTCAGACATGTGAAAAAAACCTGGGTCTTTCCTTTCCTCTGAGGCAACTCAAAGGAGAATATCATTAAAGCTCTCAACACAAACTGTGGGGAAAGAAACAACAAGTCACAGATAAACCTGAGTGATTTTCAAATTTCAGTGATCAATAGGCTGGTGAAATAAAAACACTCTGGGTGAAGCATGAAGCAGGAAGCAGGCAAAGTACATCACTGACTCTTAAAATTGTTGTTTAAGTGCATTGAAATGCCAGAAAATCAGTATATTAACAATTATTTCTGATATCTAGCCCTACCCTCTTGCTTAGGGAAGCAACTTGCTTTTACAGTGAATAGAAAGTTTTATTTATTTATTTATTTATTTAGAGATTTTCCCCTGAGAAAAGAGGCACTGCTAGCAGAGGTTGTTTAGGGGAAGAAATTCTGCACCCTGTTGAGAAACACTGAGGTTTTATTCAGGAACTACGATGGCAGTGCTGGGTGGACAGGGAACTTTGAGAAACTTGGAAACGGAAGAAAAATTAGAAATCTCTTGGTTTCAGGCAGGTGAAGAAACAGTTATGACAGAAATGAAAACACGGGCATGCAGCTGGTTAAAAAAATTAATCAGTAAACAGTATCTGAGAGACACAGAAAGCTTCAGGATTATATCCAGGATCCACAGTGATAAAAAAAAAAAACCTCTGTAAAAGTCTAAAAAATCCAGCCTTATCATGGAGCTGGTGATCCAAAGAGAAATCAAAAATGCCACAAAGGCATTGAGGGATGTAAAAACATTTCTCATGGAATCTCTTGGGCAATAAACACCCATAGATTAAATCCCTTGATTTTTTAAAATTCCTTGTCTAAAGATACTGGTCTGAAAAAATGGAAGTTAGTGTACTGAGTGCCACAGCATCAGACTGTTTTTTGTGAGGATCATTCCATAAAGATAATATAGGAATAATAGGTAAAATATATGTAATAATAAGTGGAAATCTTAATCTTTGTATAGGTCTTATAAATGCTCATGAGGCCAAATCTTTTCATTCTTGCTGTTGAAACAAGGTCCATGAAAATGAGTGAAATCGATGTGGCAGTAAAGCCAACAGAATTTGGATCTAGTGTTGGGCAAGTTGTTTGAGGAAAGGTGGATGTAAAAGTTGATAAAAGTAGTAAAGCCATAGGAACAGAACTCAGCTGATGCTGGCTTAGTTTAAATACCTGGTGAAGTTCTGTGTAGTTATCAGAGGACAAAAGGAAACTGAAAACTCTTTAGTTAACCCATGAGTCTGTTCAGCCCTGTTCAGCAATCTTTTAATTTCATTTTTTCATCAACATTTTTTGGAAGACATATACTTCTGTCAGGTGAAGGACCTATCTACTGGACTGGAACCCTGTTCTTGGGGGTTTTGCCTCTGTGCCAGCTTATTTCATGGAACTGGTCAATTTTCCAATATAAAAAATTGGACTGGGAGTGAGATCTGGGGTCCCCAGAACCTCTCCAAGTTTTAGGAGACACATCACATTTTCAATGACCACATTGAAAGTGACTGCAAGTTGTTTTTCCCAGTGTGGAGACCCTTTTGAAAATAGGATTTAGGAGCCATAATTTCTTTGGTACTTCTGAAAAAGCACCAGGAGGGCTGCACAGCTTTTCCAATACTGCCCTGAGTCGTGGCAGCATGGAAATGAACTCAAGAGACTTTGGTCCTGTCCTCTGGTCTGCTGCTTGTGCTGAGCTTTTCTGGCTGGATCTGTCACCCTTGGGGCAGAAAGGGACTGCAGTGCTCCAAAACTATGTGGGATTTGGGTTCAAGGGACACAGGATTGGTTTTGACATCCTGACATTGAACCAGAATCATATTCCTGGGATAGAAAGTTTTACCCAAACACTTACTCGTTAAATCGGGATGGGAAAAAAGGTTGGCTTTTTTTTTTTTAATTTCAAAAGATTTTAATCTCCTCTAAACTCCCCATCTCCTAAGGATTAAAAGACTCAAAGCATCCTCTTATCTATTCCTTCCCCTTTTGCTGTAATTCCAGTCGCTCCCTGAGCTCTTCCCTTCTCTCCAAGCAGCACCTGGGTTTCCCTCTGCCCTTTCCACAACACCCTCCACCAATTTCTTGCCACCGCGGTGCCCACGTGGAGCTTGTTCTCACATTTGGCCCTGCATGAGAAAAACCTGTTTACTTTGCTCTCTGGGCTCCAGGCTCGGGCACAGCGGCGCGATCCCGCTGCTGCTGATGCTGCATTTGCTGCTGATCTGCATCTCGCATTTATAGCCCGGGTGAGACAATTGCTGCCACAGCCCCTGTCACTTTTATGTCCCCGGCACGGTTTGATACGTTACCTTTGATATTCTGATCTAATTCTTTTACATAGATTAGAGACCAGACAAGCTCCCAACCTGACCGAGGCTCTACCCCGTATTGACTGCCAATCTCTAAGTCACTCGCTGAATGCTGTTTGCAGACTCTTATCAGTTCATTAAAGTTTGTTATCATTTATGCAGTGGCTCTGTACCTTGCTGGTAATCTCCAGTGTAGGATCTTATCTAACCCTCTTTTGAAAGTCTAGGCATATTGTATACCATCCATAGTGTTTTTTTTTTTCTTGTCTACCTTGGCAGGGATAGCTTTGAAAAATTCCAATAAATTATTTGAGCAAGATTTCCTGCTCATAAATCCAGCTTGGCTGACTCTGCTCAAATTAGGATTTTCAGTGTGTTTCCTCACTAAATCCGGCAAAATTCTGTTTTTCATAGCTACGAATTGTGTTATGTTAATTTGTTTATATTATAAGTTAAAAATAATTTTATATGTATATATTCCTCTGCATATGCATGCGTACATAAAAGTGTGTGTATGTAATGGAGATTATATTGAAGTATATTGGGCTTTAAAGCTGAATATGTTAAAATTGTTAATGCAGTATAAAATGCAAAGGATAGAGTTAGGGACAGATCTTTGGCTGAAGTAAATGAATTTGACTTTGAATACATTTTGCTAACTTAAATGGTGTTAACTTGATTTATGTGAGCTGGGGAGTTAACCCTTATGCACTGTGCTTACTTTACTTCAGTGCCAAGAGATCAAAATGACTGTTGGGATGCTTCTTAACATTTCTGATTTATTACAGGTCTCTACCCACATTTCTTATGGATTTCTTTGGTTCAAGTAGTGTATTTTTATTTGCTGCTGCAAAAGCTAAATTCGTAATTCTAAATTACACAGAGTATGTAATATTTTGTTTTGGATTAGCAGCTTCTTCTGCTTTATTTTTCCATTATTTGACTGTTTTAGGGTGTTTACTCTCCTTCTCAGCTTTCTGTTCCCATCTGCAGATCTTTCTATTATAATGATGAACCTGGCAATTTCTGGTAAATACAGTAAGTGGTTGATGAATATTAGATTCATGCTTAGATTGATTTTAATATCAGAAAGCTAACATTTTACACAGGAAACAGTCCCTCCCTTTGAATTGAAACCAAATGAAAAATTTAAGCCTAAAACAAATGGAATTTGTATAATCTAACTGGACCTGTTTAAAAGGTGCTGTAGCTTGGGTGCCACATCCTCTCTGCTGAAGTTTGCTGATATTTTGTCTGAATTATGGTCTGGCTTATAAATCATGGTGAGGAAAAACCATTGTGGTTATGGCTCCAAACAGAAACATTTTTCACAGAAAATCAGAACCTTAATTTTTTCCCAAGTTTATTTTTTTTTTTTAAATGAAAATTGGGTTTTGCTCTGAAAGATGATTATTTTCTTCATGAAAGAATTAGTCTTTTTTTTGGATTAATGAGAAAGCAATTCTGATAGGAAAGCTTTTGACCCACCTGGGATGACTCTGAACTCCCCTGTGGCAAAAACGTGGTGGAAATGTGTGTCCAGCCCATGGAAACCCAGTCAGCTTCAACATTGCTCTGAAGGAAACCTAAACCAAGAAGATTTCACCTTCTACCCCAAGATTTTGGGATTGCTGCCTGCTCCTCCTGCTTGGGGAGAACTGGATTTTAAGAACCTGCTCACAGGTGTGTTGATTTAATCACAGCATTTAAATATACAAATATTTATATAAATATGCAGACTGCTCTTCTGGTCATGGGACTTCACAAGGTCAATCCCACTTATAAACTGCAAAGTTCTTGGTTTGTTATGTGAGCAACAAAAATATCTAAATGAGAAACTGTGTTTGTGAGTCCTGAAAGATGAGGTCCCAGCTCTGAAGTTCAGTAGGAAGAATTTTTAAATCAGAATAACCACAAAACACCCCCCAGTAAAGCATATTTGCTTTTCCCAGGTTCAATACTCTCAGATTGACGTTATTGTATGTTGTCATGTTTTCCCTCACCATTGGAAGTATCAATTCTTTTATTTTTAGTAAGACGTTCTCTTTAAATGAATAATAACAACATATTTGGGCTTTAATTGTTCTTTTGACCCAAGTCCATTCACTTTGTGAATCTCCCAAGCTTTTCTTGATAAGAATGTTTTCCATTGATTCATCCTTTAAATCTATGAGGATCTTTATCATAGTGAAGTTTGAACTCTCTATCATTAACTTTTAAACTTCTATTGACATGAAATGTGATTAAAGTTAAATTTTATAATTAAAATTAATTTTATAACTGCACACATGCCCAGCTCCAAGCACAGGGCTCAGTCACTGGACTAATAGCATTGCTGCTACAAACAAACTTTGTTAGCTTCCACATAGTTATCATAGCAATCAATACCTGAATAATTAAATTCCTCCATTATCAAATTCTAGTCTTCTTTATCAGCTTTTCTTCCACCAGTAATTTTTTTGTCCTAATCTGGTTTCTCTTTGGAAAGTCTATAGCAACCTTGGAGTTTCACCAGATAATCTTTCTTTCCTTCCCTGTTAAGTTCTGTAACTCAAATTATTTAATGCCAAAATCTGAAGTCCTTAAAGAAGATTGCACTGAATGGAAGTTTGATCAAACTGTATTTTGTTTTGTTTTAATACAGACTACTAATATTATCTTGTCTTGGCCTTGAGTGAAATCCTATACTTGTAAGTATTTGAAATTGCCATTAATTTTCTTGATTCATTCTCCTATTGATTTTCTTTCCGACTATTTCCATCCAATGTATCTAATAATTATTAGAGATGAGGGAAGAACCAAGTGCCTGCATCCACACCCCTTGGAGCACTGTGGCTCAAGCCCATCTTTAATTAACATAAATGCAAGCAGAGAAGTTTCCCAGACTAAAACCAATTGTTTTAATGTTAAATCCTTACATTCATCATTTTCTGGTGCATTTTGACACCCTTTTGGTCAGGGGTGACTCCTAGAAGAGCATTACACATCCTGAAGCTTCGTGCTCCTCTCAGACCTGATGCTAAATGACTCAAGCAGGAAGGAAGGGGAAGGATCCCTGCTCCCTTTTATACTCCTGTGGAATCACTCCAACCTCTTTCATCTGTTCATTACTCTATAAATGCAACACTTTCCAAAAGAAATTCACTGTTGAATTAAAGGGGGAAGCGGGACACAAAACAAATGGGGGTGATAATGAATTGAAGTGATGATCTGAGGAGCTCATAGTGCTTCATAAGCATTAATTAATTAAACCTGACTAGATCCCAGCGAGGTAGGTATTAGGGCCCACACTCCAGGCCTGGCTGCGGTGTGCTATTTCTGTATCTCAAATTCATTCTGTTAATGTGCATTCTGATGAGAGGACTGAAATGGTGTCTGACTAGTAGAGATGACTGTGCATATATTTAAACTGTGAATATTCTGCACCATGAGCCTTCGTATGGAAGAGACTTATTTTTTTTTTTTAAATGCAGCCTTGTTCCTGAATAAAAAATGCACGATAAATGAATTGTACAGGGAGCACTGAAGAGCTACTGATGACCCATAGTTATGTACAGTGTGTAACTCATCCTGTTACCCAATTAGGATGATCAGAACTTTTCTTTCTGTTGCTGAAAACCTGAGTGCACTTCACTGAGTGTATTTTATTTCTTTTATAGAATATTGTATTTAATTGCTGTAAGAACTTAACCTACAATTTTAACTGCAATATTTAGAGGTGTGAAGAGTACTTGAATCTTTTTTTAATCCATTGTAAAAATTATTCTGTGGTTTCAGTGCAAGAAACTTGTTTTGTTTTCAGTACTGGTGTAGAGCTTTGACTCCTAATGAATGTTTTCCCCTTTTTTTTTTTTCCATCCTGCTCTAAACAAGATGTTGTTTATTACTTGAAGCATTATATGTAAGCCCCCAGAATATGTTACATGTGACTGGAGCTTTGGCAGACTTTGAGAAACTGAAGTTTCCAGAAATTTTGCTATGTTTAAACACCAGAGCCTTGTTTTAAGGAAAGATTTCTACTTCCAAATGTGTGGTTGCCTGAACCTTTTACATTTTCAAGTCAGATTCCTCTGCCAAATAACACACTGTACCTTAACTATAATAAAAAAGCAGAGACTCTGTGTTTATAAAAACATTACAGGAGCAACTGTGATCATATTTCTTGAATTTATTCTATTCATGTGCTCAAATATGCATTTTTAGAGTGAGCTCTCCACTGCACCGGTCACTTACAGGAGTAGAAAATGACATGTAGAGGCAGAAGGCTGGCAAAATGCAACAAACCAAACTGGTAAAGTACAGGAATTCAGAGCCAGACCAAAATATGAGGTCAAGGAAGTTGCTCTTATAATAATAGTGGTTATCTGTTTAATGTGTGATCTGGCAGTGGTTCTGCGCTGACCATAAGCAATTACACATGTTTCTAAACTGGTGGTATATGAGCCCTGAGCAGCTCTGCACGAGAGATGTGCTGTGAGAAATGGGCACTTGCTCTATTCTTGTGGTTCTGCTTGCTTAATGTCAATTAAAATTACAGCTTAGTAACAGATAGAAATTCTCCCCGTGTAAAATAATGTCTATATTCCCTCCCTCAGTTGCCATGTACTTAAAGCTCCTATATTGAAAACAGTTTTGTGAGGCAAGCTCCTGTCTGGGCTGATAAATGCTGCATAATATTCTTCTCAACAGACATGTGGTTAGACATGATTTCTCTGACTCTCTGGTTGTTATTTGAAACAGCTTTCTTTACAACCCAGTTCCAATGGTGGCACCCGTGAATGATGCCCTTGTTCTGGATTTTGTCATGCAGGAGCCTGGGAGGGAGAGGAGTGTCCTTGGTGTGTGTTCAGCTGCCTGGAGGTGACCTCTCAGGAGTTAAAAGCAGGAAGGTCTCTGTGATACCAAACTGCCAGAGCACAGATTAGGCCCTGGGAGCTGCTGTGGCGTGGCCCTGGCTCTGACACCCATTTTTCATGACTTTGGTGAGCTTGCTGGACAGCACATCTCATTAGCTTTTAATAGACTTGGATCCCACTGTTCAAAGAGCTTCTATGTCCTCTTCTGTAAAATAGCTTTGGAATGTTTTCCTGGGCTTAGGAGGTTGTGGCTGGAGTGGGAGTTGTGCAGTTGAGCTAACTTCAGTAGAAACTGTGCTAACGAGCTATGAAGACACCCAAAAAATATCTTTTCTCCCCAAGAGCAGGGAATTGTGTACGATTTGACTCCTTTGGTACCAGTCGTGTTATTGCTGACTTGAACCTCACTCTTTGTCACCAACCCACCCCTGAGTACCAGCAAGAAATAATCACTTAAAAAGGAGGATGTGAACTGCTTAAAGCAAATTCCAGCTGAGGTGCAAGCCTGTGGCTTCCTGAGGTCTTCTAAAGGCTCTTCTCCTGGCCCTGGCCATTGCAGAGGCAATGACCTCATGTACTTTCTTAACAAACTCAGCATGGATATCTGCAAGGCATCCCAGAGAGAAATAGTTTGTCTTTTGTTGCCTGAAAAGCTGAGTTGGACAAGGATGTAATGACCAGAGCACATCAGTTAATCATCAGTAATTTAAGAGCTGTATCAGGAGCCTTGCAATAGTTCTGAAGTGGTTCTGTGGCCATGGACTTTCACATCACATCAGTTCACGTGCTTTGACCGTCTCCAAAATGTAGCTTTTCATCCTCTTACTTTTCAGAAGTGCACAAAAAAAGAAAAGGGCTGCAAAAATCCATGCTTGTGGCTGAGAACTAAATAAGGAAACACAAGTGCTTAGTGAAGAGCCACCCCCTCCGAGAGAAATGTCAGCAGCACAATGGACACTATTATTCCCCTCCTTTACAACCAGATCGGGGGGTGATGTTGGAGTCTGTAGGAAAGGGCACCAGAATCCTCTCAGAACTCAAGCTCTGATCAGCACTCAGTGCTCACTTTTTGGGGTACCACACCCAGAGAAACCCCTGTGCTCCCCTGCACACCCATGACTTGTGGGAGGCAGCTGGAGGAGCTACGTTCCTGCAGGCTGCTCTGGTGCACAAGGAACATTGTGGCACTTTTCCCCTGATTACAGTCATGCAAGACAGTTGTTAATCACCTGTAATAAAGTGCAGCTCTGGAGTATAATGAAATGGTCATGTGCGGCTTAAAGTGCATCAAACATCTCTACTGCTGTTCCACATGTTGAAAAAAAAGAATATATTTTATGATAGGGCAGGGTTTTTTCAACTTTTTCCATAATGTGTCCCTTATTTTAAGGAAAAATCCTCTAATTGAGCTTATCTTCTTCTATTCATTGTCACATGGACCCTCTCCTACTTTCTGGTAATGAAATCTGTACTTAGCAAACACTATAGCAATTATTTCCACAAAAATAATCTGATAGGGAAAGAACATTGTTTTAACCTTCTTTATTGCTGGAAACAAGGAAAATGTCCAGGCTTATTGTGCTACTCAGTTCTCTGGAGTCTATCAGCACCAACTCCACCAACTGAGCTTGGAACGAAAAGTTTTATGGAATAACTATTTGGATGTGTTTTCAAGCAAGGTGAGAAAACAGTTCAGACTGTGTTAGCTGTCCTATTATTTGGAAATGCTTCTGTTGTATAAATCAGTTATTATTATTAATAATAATAATAGCAATAAATATTAACTATGATGTTAATTACAATCCAGGCGACCTCACAGCTTTTTCTTGGCATGTGGCTCCTCTTGTGTGTGAATGAGGAGGTGAAAATATCAAGTTAATTTTAGTGAGCTAAACAGCCACAAATTTGTTAATGTTGGTAAGGTTTAAATTGGAAGGTATCTTAATGTTTTGGAATAATCTTCCTAAAAAAGTAATGGGATTTACCTTTTATATTGGAATATCTTGGAAAACATTGTGTGTTTTAACTGGAGTCATGTCAGAATTTAGCTGGAGAAATATTGATCTTTATATTGGGCTGAAAAATATTTGCAAATTTGCTGTTGGGCAAAGTGTGTTTGACTAAGCTGGAAATTTTTCTTCAGAGTATGCATATTTTTAGGTAAAATTTTTGGTCAGAAAGAGTTAAAATATTTCCCTTTGATATTATGGAAACAAAACCGTTTGACAAGACAAATGTTTCAATTCAATTTTGTAATTTTGGGTTTGTATTTATTTTAAATTATATATTAGATTAACCTTCTGTATTATTTCGACATCACTCAAATGAGTGCTTTTGATTTTTCCCACTCATCATTTTTTGAAATATCTTTCCCATGAGAAGTTTTTACTTCTTGTTCCTATTCATTATCAAAAACATTCTCTCACCAGTCTTTGTACCTTTGTATTATCCACATTTGGGTGAAGAGGCAGCTCTGTAGGAAGACTTGTGTCTATGCTGTTTCTTCCCAACAAACTCATTGCTCTCTATGTAAAAATAAGGTATTGTTTGCATCTCAAACCTTTTGGTCTTCTTTGGGGAGTGTGCTGTAGGTGATGGCTCAGGAAGATCTGCCTTAAACCCTTGTCTTGGAGTCCTGTTAAACAAGTGTTCTGGTGTTCTGTTTGTAAATCTGACTCAGCTCATCTTCCACACAGAATTTGGGCGTGGAAAGGATGATGGGGACAGCAGGTTGTGAAGCTCATCCAGCTGCCTCGTCCAACCATTCCTTCAGTGTCATGTGAGACAACGGATAAAGTGCATCATCTTCAAGAAATGTTAAGTTCCTTAAAAACAGCTGTAAGGACTGAGTTAATTTCTTATGAAGGCATAAATAGCTTTTGACCTCCAAATCCCCATTTTGTTTTACTTGAGGGATTTAACCTCTATCAGGAGTAGGAGAGACAGAGCTCCAGGAAAAGGGACGAAGTCTCTTGCTTCCTTTCTCTACGGTAGAAAGAGTGTCGGAGAGGCCCAAAGGCTCTGGTTGCCTAACCCTGCAGAGCCTGGTTGTCCCTCTGGAGATGCTTCTGGCCCATGCCCAGCTTGCCTCCCTGGCCTCCTGCAGGCTTTCTCCCACTCCAGCAGCACATCGCCCGCGGGAGCCGCGCCATTCCTCCCCTGCAGCCCGCGTGGCAGAAGCCGCTCGCGAGCCTCCGTGGGAGTCACCGCTACGTTTGTGGAGACGCACATGTTTTGAAGGAGAAATGTGACTCAGAATAGCTCCGCCTCACTCCCATTCCCTGGAAACAAGGCTCCAACAAGGAGCCTGCAAGGCACTGAGGGTATGAAAGTGTACTGCAGAGCGAGCAAGCTCGTATCGTCAAACACAGCCAGCCAGTACAAAAATTTCAGCCGTGTAGTGTGGCACTGATTTAAAGTGATCTGGAATACAATAAAAGGTGAATCTTCCTTCAGAATTATAGGAAATAATTCTTCCCCCCCTGGGCAGGCTTTGAGAACTGCTGAATTTGTTCTTGTATTTCTTCCCAGTCGTTTTGGATGTGACTGAAACTGGCTGTTCTCAGAGTTGGACTCCAACTGAATGAGAGGGTTTTCCTCCAGCCTCTGCCTGACCTTGGGTTAAAGGCACTTCAGAAAGCAAAAGCAGAGCTGCACAAACAACCTGCTTCATGTCTCAGTCATACCAGCCCTATGAATGCAACTTGGGATGGGCTTCCATCAGGGCAGGCTGGTTTGCAGCCAGGCTCATCCTGGAAGACACTGTAGGACTGAGTTGGGGGAAAAAAAATTGCTTGAAAAAAATAATTGCATTCTTTCCCAGAGTCGAAGGGAAACTTGGAGGGAGGCATGCAGGAAGAAGCAGAAATGCATTATGCATCTATTTTTAAGTAGTAATATATGCGAGTGGTTTTAAACCGTATTTACTCTCTGGGATGTTTATGTATTCATGCTGAACATGGGGTAACAGAGTATATAAGGATATATAATATTAGTGAAGAAGAAAATGACTGCTGTAGTACTTTCTCCTCTCAGTTCCTTCTCCACTAATGCCCTTACACCTTTCTTTTTCAGGCTTTTTGTAGCATCCTAAACAGAAGGATATTGAAGGGAGCTGATTCTGCTTTGATCCTTATGCTTGTTGTCAAAGCGCTTGGGATTGAAGAGACTGTTGGCTACAATTGACTGTGACAATTAGGAGATGATCAGAGCCCTAGAGTGGAGCACTTAAAGGGTAATTTACATGTCAGTTTGTCGAATAAAAAAAAGATATTCAGCTAAGATTTTTTTTTCCCCTTAGAGCCTTGTAAACTGCAATTTGTGCTATAGTAAGAAAAACCTGGCAGAGGAGTTAGGATAGCCATTTCCATTTGAAAAGAGGCAATCATAAGGCCACTGCTGAGCCTATTGTCCACTAAAAATGCTGATTTGCAGTCAGGGAGTGAAAGAGTGGAGCCATCACTAAATAGAACCTCGTGCAAGGTAACTCCCCCTTGGTGGCTTTCTAATGTTGGCTGAAGGTTTTATATACCTTAAATCCCGCATTTACTATCATTATAACATTGTTACTGATCATGAATGTCCTTTATCATAACAAAAAAAATGAAGGTATTGAGGGGGAGGAACAGGAGCAACCAGGCAGTGGATAGGCTCTCACCAGCTATCTATTGTATCACATCTTTCTTGTTCCCTCGCCTTTTGTGTGCCATCACAATTTTCTTCTTGTCACCCTTTGCACTTTGCCATTCAGGCACCTTCCATAACACTTTTTCTCATAGGTTTTTTTTTCCCCCGTACCTATTTACACTTCATTTTTAGACTCACTCCCAGGAGATTTTTAGCATTTTCCACGTTTAACCTGCTGGGAAAGGAAAAGAGAGAGGGAGGTGACAGTAGCTGTTCAGAGTTTGCCTTTCTGTGTGATTAGGCTGCAATACAGACTGTGACACAGACTGGAGACATACAGGTTGGAGAGAGGACTGAAGTAAAGACAGCTGATGATTAAACAAGCTTGCTTGTGATAAGTCCCTTTTTCTTATGTGATAGCTCTGATGAACCTAGAGTTGCTTCGACTGTAGAGTTATATGAACTTATAAAAATACCAAAACCCAACACCTCCCTCATTATTCTGGTTGGTGTGAGCTGTAGCATATGTGATATTCCTCATGGTTTAAGGAAGGGATATTAGTGGGTACATATAGTGTTTGTATATGCAAATAACTGTATTTATTTCGAGGTTGCATCGTAGGCTTTTCTTCCAGAGATTGGATTGGCTCCCTTTTTACTCTCATCTCTGTAAAAAGAAGAAATAGTCATCTGTTCCAGTTCAGGAACCAGAATGAAACACTTTGCTTTGTCACAATTACCAAGTAGCCTTTGCTGCTCAGATGTGCATTGCCTTAAACCCCCCAGGGGTTACTTTTCTGGGAAAGTTTTGTGGTTTCTAGCAAAAGTCACACACACAGATCACAACTCTGCTTCTGATCCCTGGTCAAACATCACTGATTTGAACAGATTTGCCTTTTCTGTTTGTGCCAGTAGGATATAAATATCAGGCCCTGCATGACCATAGGGTCCCCAAACTGTCCTTTTCTTAGTCCTAGCCCTTATGTCCTTAAGCTTTTTTTTATGTTTAGCACCTGACAATGGGGTTTCTACATCTAAAATTGTACTGGAAACATGTTTTAACCTGACTTTTGCTTGGGGTGAAGAAACACTTCAAAATATTTCTACTCTTTGCAGCTACTCTTCAAGGTAAAGTTTAAATTAAAGAAAATCTTGTATTACTCGGGTTTTCTTCTTTAGGGGAATTATGGTGTTATCACTTTCTCCAGGATGCTCTAAATGGGAGATGGTGGCTTTTTGCCCTCTCTTGTTGCACTAAACTTGCTGAACATCACAATATTTGTATGTGTTTATCTCTGCAACCAATGTAAAGAGCAAACAGGGATAAATAAAATATGAGGAGTAAACAGTGTGACAGGGCAAGTCTGGAATGACTTTGGCTTCGTATGTGTCTGCAGAACTGAGGCAGTGGTAAATCCGTATTAAAAATAAATAAAATATCTGCTGTAGCAGGAGGTCCTTGTCTCCCAGGTAATGGCTAAATTACAAGTGGATGAGCCATCACCATATTGATTTAAGCATTTTGTTCCAGCCAGTCAAGATTAATTTTGATTTGTTTTTACTTTCCTGTTACAGGTTTGCATTTAAAGCACTCTCAGAGCACTAATTGTATAAAATTCTAGTAACTGAGCAACCTCTTGCTGGAAAAATAATGGATGAATGAATGAATGAATCATTCCGGGTTTCCCCATGCTTAACCACAAAGTTAAGTTTTTGAAATAAGCAGGAAGAAGAAAGTTTTACTCGTTGACCATGAATTTTGAAAAACCTGCATTTTCAGGGTATAGGATAATAAAAAGCCTTCCTAAGACTTTTGGAATGTAAAGTTGATCAGAATTTACTGAGATGTGCTTTTTTAATTGTCAAAACTACCATTCCTGTTACTGAATATCATTTTAAAACTAATTAATTTACATATTGATCATAATGCCAAAGCTCACAGCATATTATATATATTATATATTATAGTGGCCCTAGAAGAGCCTTTTTTGCTCAAAAATACATAAAGGGCAGAAGTCTACATATTCACAGTAAGAATATACTTCCTAATGCAACCCGGGGTTATACAGATTTAGAACTAATTCAGGTTTTAAGTTCACGTGAATAAATCATAGTGGTGTGACTGCATTTTATAGGTGAGAAATTCTATTCACAGTAAGGCATTGTACAACTTGACTTCTGCAGGTTCGAAATAGTTAAAGATCGTGACAAATTATGTGTAGTGAAATACTCTGACCCCATTCAGTACCTATTTTCTCATTCAGTCTGAAATATATCCCTTTATTGCTTTGTGAATTAATAATATGATGTTGGACAACTACAGATGACTTCTTGTTAATTAGAATTTCAGATGCGTGCTATGATGCATCAGAACTTTCTCTATTTTCTGCTAATAGGACATACCGAGTGAATAGCAAAATGTTTTTCAAGAGCAGGGAAGGAAAATGATCTCCTGATCTAAATAAGACGTTGTCCTGAGGAAAGGCACCTAAATTCTCAATGCCTGCCTTTCAGGAAAATAATTCAAAATTGTGGCATTTCTCAAATTTGGAATTTTGAGCAAGTGTTGAACTAAGGACCTGTGATGGGAAAAATCATCTGGTCTCTGTGGTGATAGGGAGAACATACTGACTGTATGGCTTACATAAATTGGTAGTCTTTCCTAATTGGCTGTTTTATTTAATCAGGCCAGATCTTCAAGTGCTAAAAAATAAATATAACTTTGCCATTAACTATGGGGCAGCTGAAGCTCCAAAAATCTTATTTTTTTCTGACAAATATCAGAGAAAGTAAGAGTACCCTTTGAATGCATTTCTGATAGTAAGGTGACTCTAGGGGACCAACCTGACTGCTCTGGGTGTCTCATCCTAAGGGAGTTTCAACATTAAGCAGGTCAACATTCTGGCTCACCTATAGCCTTGAAAAACCTAGCCCTAATATTGGTGGTATGTTTCAGGTTTCACTGTACAATAATTTTAAAAGCAAAACTGAGAATTAAATTTTGAATTTTTGTCTCCTTTTTTTGTTTTTAATTTCAACCTTGGCCTTACTGCATAGTCACATAAGAGTCTATTCCAATGAAGCTTTCAGAAACAGGGGGGAAAGAAATTAAAAATATCATCCTGGTGCAAGTTGTTTTTCAAGATTCTCTCCCAAAATGTGATGTAAAGGCCAAATTTACTGTCAATGGAAATGAAGTTTGTTCTGTTGAGGCAAACAGCTGAGCTCATGTCTGCCCACTGAGTATCAGAACCAGCTGAAGCTGAATTATGAATTTGATGAGTTTTTGCTTTCTTATATAAGAGTGCCCTTACAGTGAGTTGACTAAGTTGGCTCTAATATCAAATAGACTCACGTTCAAAAGCTGCATGAGGGAAGGTGATAGAATTATTCCATGTGTTATTTTGTCCTGTGGTGATGGAGGTAGTGCTGGTATCCACCAGCTCAACCCTCACTCCGTGGCGCCAGTTCTGGCTCAGTGTATGAATGGAAGGGCAACCTGTGTTATCTTCCATTCAGAGTCTCACTTGGGTGACGTCCTTGGCACTACACTGACTTCTATCTGTTGGAAATCATGATAAATTTATAGCAACTGGACTGTCTGTTCCTTTCCCAAGTAAAAAATATGGTGTATGAAAGGGCTTCCAAAGCACAAATGTATTTATTGTCAGTTATCAACAGGAAATGACACTTTGCACTCTTACCTGAGAAACAAATGGAAATGCCTTACTCTGCTGTAGAAAGGAAAATCATGGAAACAACTCAGAAATTGCTTTCCTAAATATGGCTTCCATAGTTTTATAAGGCTGGTGGTATTTAAAAAGAATAATCTCTTAAAACTTTTATTCCTGGACACTTGACATGTTCCTCCTTTTGCAGTTGGATGTATAAACACCAAAATAACAAAATAACATGGTAGGGGGCCTGAAGCTAAATCTGGAGACAGCCACAACTAGATGCACCTCTCACTGAGCTTGTAATGTAAGGAGGCATCACTTGCTGGAGTTTGCTTTGCCTTTTTGCTAAATCCTTTAGGGAAAGGAGGACATGTCCAGAAAATAGAAGTTTGGAGAACAGGGCAGGAGAAATGCGATAGATGTGTTGTACCTGTGATCACTGATTGATCACAAGTATCTTCCAGTACCTAAAGGGCTACAAGAGAGCTGGAGAGGGACTTTGGGTGAGGTCATGGAGTGATGGGACAAGGGGGAATGGCTACACACTGAAGGTCTTTAGTAACATTTCAGGGCATCAGATAGGACAGTGTGGTGCAAAGTGTAACTGTGAATCTCTCTCTAGCAACACACAGAGAGGAAGGTGTTAAAATTCAATGGTTTGAGTATCTTATCTTACTAAATAATATCTTACTCGTACAAATTTCTTGTGAAAGCTGTAGCTTGACATCATAGATGAGTCCATTTTCATTCTATTCAAAATGACACTGAGTTTCCAAAGCCGCCAAGACAAAACCATGGGCTTCAGGCTGGACAAGTGCCAGAAAAAGGGCCAAGAGACCTCAGATTCAGGTTCTTCTGCAAAAATCCAGCTGTTGGATCTCAGTTGGACAGATGCTGACCCCATGCACAGTTGTGGAAGTTGGATGCTAAAAACCCAGGAGTGTGAGAAGAGAACAGAAATATCAAGTTTGTGGCAATTTAAAAAAGCCTGAGGCTGATGAGCAAATTAGCTTTGACATTCTGAATTCACACTGGAAAATGTAAGGGAAAATGGGATGATTATTATTAACAATCAGTAGCAGAGGTCAAATGTCTGAAGGACTATTTGAACTGTAACGATACCCTCTTAAAAATTTGAAAAGAACTCTTCATAAAAGTTTAAAACTCAGGGTATTAGTTCATGTGCATTTCTTTAATGTCTGATTGGGAGAAAGTGTAGAACAGATGTTTTTCCCTGTTGTCATAGATAGCTAACTTTTGTCTCTTTCTTTAAAATGTAAAATATGCATCACAGTTTGGAAAACATTCACAAACGATTACTTCACACTGTGAGCTGGAGCTGCCTTCCAGAGGGATACGTTATAGTCTGGTCAGATGCAATTGCCTGCAACTACTATTTCCTTTTAAAAAAAGTTTTGCCATCTCGATAAACTTTCATTAACAACTCAGCATAGCTTAAGAAGCCAGGAATTTCTCCTTTAAGGATATATAGAGACAGATACTGAAACAATGTCAAAATGGCAATTTTCCATTGGAGATGATGAAAGTGCGTTTGCTTACGATTATTCCCTATTTCATTCCAGCAACATTCCAACTATAATTTTAATTCTTCTGTAAAGAAAATATTTTGACAGCATAGAAAGGCATCACTGATGTTTGAAACTTGCCTTTTCTTCCCTTTTCTTCTCACACTGTTGTTTTTCAAGCCGACATGTCTTTATTTTTATTCAATGTTGGTTAAAAAGTCCCTTTTTCAAGTGAGAGATGAGCAAAATGAGCCCAGAGGCAGAGAAGTGGTGCAGCCCTCTCCCAGGTGGGAATAGACACTCCCTTGCATTCCCTTCCTTTGCCACCATTTTGTTCCAGCTCTGAAAAGCAGCAAATGGTGGTTATTGTTTCTTTGCAGGGTATGGTTTTGTACTGGATCCATGTGCAAAGTGTAAACATGTCATCAGTCCTCATTTGCTATATCCAAAAACATTCCCCATGTCCATATTTGATTTTCAAGTGCATCTGTGCACTGATTGAAACCCTCCCAACATGCTGCTACGCAAATGCAAACCCACACATTGCTGATTTGGAATCAAATGCTCTTATGCTTCCACACTTCCATTTCAAAGTTTGCCTCAGAGTTGCAGTATGTGCCCTTTTAACACATTTTTTTCCCCTCTCACAAAGAGATCCCTGTGTTCATCGCAGGAGCCCGGTGCAGTCTTTTCCATTTTGTTCTTATTTATTCCTTGGAGCCTGCTTTTATTTTCACAGCTTATTTATCCTTTGTTTACAGCCCACATGTTCTCTTAACCAACAGAACCAATATTTGAACAAAGGAAGTAAAGTGCTGAGTTATAATATAGGAATTTGCTATAGATAGAAAGTTGGATTGCAAATAGCAATGCATTTTGCCATTAATGTGCTGCTTCAGAAAGGAGAGAGAAAAAGCTTATTGAGTTGCAAATTTTCCGAAAAAAGATGAATCTCTTAAAAAGTATGATGGAACATTTTCCTTTTAACACTCATCAAACTCCGAGTCCTGAAGAAAAAAAAAGAGGGGGGGGGAAGAAAAGTGACAAAATGTGAGTGCAAACTTGTAATTTTAAAGCAAGTTTTGTTGCACCTAATTATTTTTCCATCCCTCCCGACATACAGGAGTTACCTTAACTGCAAAGCTCTGTAGTACCCTTTGCCTGTCATTTTTAATCAGGTTGTTTTAGGTAATTTTTGTTATGCCCCTCATTACTGAATTGTTTATCAATAGGTGCACCAAGTGTCACTAGCTTTTCTCATCAAGCCAGGTCTGACAAAGAGCTGCAGTGCATGGGAAAGAGGCAGCTAGGTGAAACTAATGCCATAGATGTTTGATTCATTAGGAGCTTATTGTTAACGGGGATGTCTGATTGTAAAGGCTCAGTCAAGCAAAAGAGTGCAGAGTAATCAGTCGGATTTATAGTTTGCAGGGCACAAAAAAAAAAAAAAAGAGAAAAAAAAAAAGAGAAAAAAAAAATCAACATAAACCTTTGGATATAGCAGAAACAGAAAAATCCCCTTTGGGCAGCCCTAACCTGAGACCAGCCAAATAAGGTCATGCTACATGAAGGTTGCCTGTTAGGTGATGGGAGATATAGGAGGATTACAGCCATATGGCATGGCCTATCATACCTTCTGACTTAAGATAACAAAGCCAAGCTTTGTGCTTAGCTGTTTTTGACTGACATCATCAATTTTATTTTATGTTGGTCACCTCCGGTAACAGGAAAAAATGGCCTAGGGTTGATAACACATGCCTGTTTTTTTAGTATTAAGATGCCTTACAGCCAGTTTTGCACTGTAAAAAATTTCAAAGAATTAGTAGCTTGTTCTTCTATCAACCATCCTCCAGCAACTGTCAGCTCCCCCCTCCCTTGTTTTCGGTTTGTACCTTGCAAATGAGAGACAGCCTTATTCAGAACCAGATGTAAGGCTCCTAGAGAATGAGCGTAAGCTGTTGTACTTTAAGCCTAATGGGAAGTTTTATATGCAAGGGCCTTGAACTGATTAGTATAATTCCCTCTTTAATACAGCTGTCCCTCCAGATTAAGGTAAACCAAATGTTGCAATCAGAGATTAGTGTACCTTGCCAGTTATTAACATCCCCGGTTGCTCGCCGAGCACGTCAGACACTAATGCTGTGTATTTATTTGCCACTTCCACGCTGTAACTTGAACTTCTGCACCTGTCCAAGCATTCCAGGGAAGAGAGGGGTATTATTGGGAAGCAAAAGTTTTATACCTGTTCCACCTGTTTGGTTTTGTCACCGCCTGAGATTTTCTTTTTTTCCTGCCAAGATTGCCAGGTGGTTTAATCCGTTCCTCTGCTGGGTTTATGAAGAAAGACTTTGTCTGCTGAATTGCATTTGTTACCCCTCATCTGCTTTCCCTTATCGAATGTGTGCTACTCACCTAAACCTCCTGTTTATTTATTTATTTATTTATTTATTTACTTATTTATTTACTTTGCCTTCCCCTTGGCTTTTTTTTTTTTTTTTTT
>VZTZ01042582.1:209283-240396 GCA_013400955.1 Drymodes brunneopygia | reverse complement strand
TGCAGAGGCTCTCTGGCTGCTCTTTGTGTGCCGAGGATGCGGCTCCGGGCGGGGAGAGGCAGCACCCGCTCCCGCTGTGCTCGCATCAGCCCGCGGTGCCTCTCACCCAAGGTGGGTCATGCAGTTGTCTTCTTGCATTTGGCAGGATATCCTGTCCACCAGCAACACAGATGTCAAGGGGGACAATGTCCGGGTTATCGAGGCAAGATCTTTGCCTCCCCCCAACCTGATCAGATTTTCTAGATAAATGTACACCGTAAACAGACTTAAAAAGCTTAGTGGGGTTGAGAGTGTCTTGTGCAGCGTGGAGGAAATCGATAAAGTTAGGCCATGCTAAATAACTGCTCCTCAAATGCACTTAATTACTTTAGAAGACTGTTAATTTACCTATAAACATGAGAATCCTGGACAGGAAAAAAAGAGCTACACAGCAGACAGAGGAAGATGCTGCTTAAATGGGGTTTATTTATTTTACACAAACAAATAGTTAGCCCCACAGTTTAAAAATTCGTAGCAGAAAGAAAGAGTTTGCCTTTTCTAAACCAAAAATTGAGACAACTTCCCCCACAAAATGCTCCTGCTTTCAAATACCTCCCCCCAGACCCTCTTAAGCACTGTGTTCTTCATGGGGAATGCAGGGCTGAATATCAGCTGGAGTTTCTGGAATATTTTTGCTTCCTAGCAAAGACCCTGCTAAGACACTTTTTTTTTTTAATTGAATATATTCCTTATTAAATAGATAACTGACATAAGGTCAGAAAGGGCCCTTTCAGCACAGTCCCCCTAATACCAAAGTTTACCGCCGGCTGCACACTGCCTGCACGTTATGGCTTAATTGCAGATTTTTTGAAAAGACAAAAATATGTTCATATCTGAGGAATTATGTCTTGCAGCCTACTAAATATGCTAATGCAGTACTAAGCAGGGATAAAGTTCTTGCCATACCACCCAACAGTTGCGTGGGACACGCTGCCAAGTTATTGTTAATTGTAAAGCGCATGCAGGCTTTGCAATCCATCTTAATTGTCATACTTACTCCAGGTTTGGTGATAAGGCTAGATGGGCTGTTTTAAAGTGACAATGTTGACAAGGGGAAAGGGTGTGGGCCCGGGCTTGCGGTTCTGGAGGGGTTACGAGCTCTGACCTGCCGTAGGTTGATATGGACAGTCTGCAAGGGGATTTTAGTTGTCATGGGGTCCCCAGGCAGTTGAATAGAGTGACTGTCTGTCCTGCTTTTTCCTGTTAGGATCCTGACACGTGGAGCATTGATGAACTCAGCATAACGTTGAATAGGAGCTTTTTGGCAGCTGAGACACAAGGGCTAAGCTGCAGGTCAGAGATAACACTAGTGCAGATCTCCTCATGCACACAGTTAGTAGCATGCTTTCTTCCCTCCTGAGTGCAGGAAATAGCTCATGTTAAATACGTTCACTTTTCAGTTTTCCTTTCTTCTAAAACGCAGCTTGACAGATTGGGCTTTTCAGCTTCCCCCCCCTCCTTATTTTTATTTTTTTTTTTCCACCACCTCTGCTTTCTACCTCAGAAATACTCTTCAGGAAGCAGGAGTTAATCTTGGTGAGGAAACGATAAGGTGATACTTGATTTTTCAGGGGAAAGCAGAAGGATATGACTGCCCGGTAACTGCACAGAAATTTGCAGGGACGCCTTTTTTTAGGGCTTCCCTTTGCTTTTTCCTTTCTCCTGCTTAGAGCAGGGGACGGGCAGGTCTGGCTGGAGGTAGGCAAGGGGTTTAAATAGCATCAGGGGCAGGAAGGAAGTGCTGGGAAGGTACATCGATAAAAGCCGCTTCCCCGCGCTTCTCTATCAGCTCCCTGGATCAGGTGAATCGGGTCGTTCCTTTCCCAACTTTGATGCATCCTGGCTGGCACAGAAATGTGTCTTTGAAGTCGTTTTATATTCGGCCAAGTTTTTTTACGTGGTTCCCAAAGAAAGAGGGCGAGCATTGTCTCTGCTAAATGATGTCAGGCCGGCATCCTGTGTACCGAGACAATGTCGAAGCCTCTATCTGCTCTTGGCATTGCTCTTGAGGCTGCCTGGGCTGTTTGAAGTGTTTGTGTCAGCAGGGCCTGAACCTGATGGAGATGTGGGGAGGGAGATCACTCTTAAACTGGCCTTTGCCAATGTATGCATGCATGTGTGGTTTTTAGGGTGGTAGCAAGCCTGGGATCACCCAACTCATCTTGCTGGGCATGAGTTTGATGCTGCCTGGAGCCAGAATCCTCCCCAAAATGAGTGGAACTGTGCATGTTTGTGTTGGGTTTTGAGGTGGAGCAGGACCTCTCCATAGGAAGAGCCTTGCTGGTGATGGGGGGCTCCCCTCCCAGCAAGGTGGTGCTGAGCACAGGAGCAGGGCAGAGCCAGGATGAGGCCCTATTGTGCGGGCCTGCCCACATTAGCGGATTCCTGTGCCTGTGTTTAGGCTTTCCACGACTTAATTGGGCCTCTGCAGCGAACCGTTTGCAGCCAAGGGGCCAAGGCTATTGTTTGTTCCTGTGGCTATCACCGAGAGCCACGCAGACAGGGAGAAGTATAGACATAAATACTGCCTTTGTTACACTCTGGATGCTCCTTTTGCTATCCTGAACAATTTCGGGCTCGCTCTTGGGTGACTTCGGCAGCTCTTCCAGTAGATGCACTTTTTTCGCTTTCTTGGAGAGGTGGGAAGTGGCTGGAAAAAGGATGGCAGGATCTGTTTGCATGAAATGGCCCTGCAGGATATTGCTGTTCACCGTTTACCTCTTTCTGTGTAAGTGGAGGATCTGTGGCCACAGCCACTCAGAGCTTGGGGAGCAGCTCCCAGCTGCCACCATGCGCTTGCATGTTTTTCCTGGGAAAGAAATGCTGGGAGCTCTGCGCATTTTCTTTGCTAAGCCGTGAATTCATTATGAAATTTATAGGATCAGATCTATGACTCTGCTAATACTTCCACACAGCAGTTTGGCCTTTTCATTCCAGAGAGGGTTGGACAGGAGCTAAGAAGATCTGGCTTTTGTTTTCAACTCTTCTACAACTTCCTGTATGACCTTGGGCAAGTTGCTTAATCAAGCTGTCTCAGGCTTTCCTTTGTAGTAATGTTGCTTGCAAATGTTAGAAGAGTTGTGAATATGCAAGGTTAATTTGGTAGGTGACTTCAGGTACTAATTTGACACCTTGCAGAGAAAAGCAGCCCTGTGAAATAAGAACACTGAAGTGTATCTCACCTTGGCTTCAAATGCAGGATTCAATGAAACACCAACAGCAGCAAGATGCTGGCTGGTCTGAATCAGGTTTAGTTGCACATACTGCCCACCCTGGACATGAATTTTTCTCTCAAATGGAATGGAATAAATTATGGAAAGTTATCTAAATGAAGGCCAGAGAGCATGTGTAGTGACAGCCTATGAGAAACATGAAAATACGACCTGAAGATGAGGACAGAGACATCAGGGATACAGGCATGACATAGGAGGATTAGGCTGAATGTTGGGAGTGTTCAGCCTGGAGGAGACTCTGGGGAGACCTTAGAGCACCTTGCAGCACCTAAAGGGGCTCCAAGAGAGCTGGAGAGGGACTTTGGACAAGGGCCTGTAGTGACAGGACAAGAGGAATGGCTCCAAACTGACGGAGAGCAGGTTTAGATTAGAGACTAGGAAGGAATTCTTCCCTTTGACGGTGGGGAGACCCTGGCACAGGTTACCCAGAGATCCCTGGAAGTGTCCAAGGTTGGATGGGGCTTGAGACAACCAAGTCTAGTGGAAGGTGTCCTGGCCATGGAAATGTGTTGGGAACAAGATGATCTTAAAGGTCTCTTCCAACTCAAGTCATTCTATGGTCCCATGAATTTCCTTGTAGGAACCGACCTCTTAATGGCCCTGCAGGCAAGGGGGATGGAAGCCTGTGCTCTACATCCCTCAGGGAAAGGGGAGCTTGTCCCAGGAGTGCAGCCCAAACAGTTCAATGCTAAGCTGTAATACAGTGACAGGAGCAGATGACTCCCAGTTTGGGGGGGTGAGTGATTTTCTTAGAAGTTCTGGAATGTGCACACACAGAAATTAAAATGTGTGTGAACTACAGAAAGCTCACACCGCCTTCATTAAAGCCATGGACATCTGAGTGCCTGAAAATCTGATAGGACTTGTTTTTTTAAAGTGGTAAAAGTATGTTATTAAAGACTAGCATATCTAGGAGCTTGATCACAGCCTGGTTTATAGGGAGTGGTAATATCTTTATTAAGCCAACTGATATAGTTGAAGGGGGAAAAAACAGACAAGGCCTCTACAGGGCTCTTTGCTGTAATTAAAATAGGCTGCTTATATCTAGTTAAATAATATGTAAACTCTTAAGGCCAAATGCTGCAGCTAGTTACTATTAGTGAGAAACTGTAAACTACAAAATCCCAAACCAGGAAGTCCCATGGAGATAAAAAAATATCTAAAGAGCAGTCAGAAATGTGCCCTATATTATTGATGCTTCAAGCGGTATTAAGTTGTGAAGGGCTGGAATGTAAACAGAGTTACAGATGTCTGATGCCGTAGGTCGAATTAGGGAAGCAGGAAATGCACTCCTTCGCTTGGGATGTTTGGAAAAAACACCTTCTGCTCGGCTTTATCTGAAACAGTTAAAGGTTTGTTTAACCTACGAAATAATTTGGAGGAGAACAACGCCAGGCAAAGTTGTTTCTTCTATTTATAGTGGCAAAAAATAGGAGCTGTGCAAACCAACAGAACACGGTCCCAGTTCACAGAGAGCTACGTTTTAGAAATGACCTAATGAGAGAGGGTCACCGTAAGGGTAGGTTGTGTCACAATGGAAAAAACTACAGCTGTACACACATATGGCTACTCGGGGTAGGCGAGCCTGATCTCAGAGAGACAATTATTGTATGTATCTTTGTAATGTAAAGCTAATGACTATTTTCCTCCCCCGGGGTGAAGTGCAGAGGATCAGTTTTGTTTCTTAGAAGAGGGTGGGAGAACAGTCTCTATAAACCGCTCTGGTAATCCTGATACTTTATTTCCCAACCTTGAAAGCCTACAGCCTTATCTTATCTGCCTATGGTTGTTGTTACCCCTGCCAAACTCTGCTGATGGGCTGCTAACATCGTTACATTTGCTCCTGATTTGCGTAGGTTAAGCACAGAGCAGACATTGCCTGTTGTATGTTCTGGTGCAGGCTCTGCTCCTCTGAAATCTACCCCAAAGGGAGCAACCTGTTGCTTTGAAGGAGTGAGGTTTTTTTGATTGAAGTACCATTAAAAAGCTCAGAACCCACCTTTGTGGGTCCAGGGGGAGGAGGAGTGAATTGTGGTGGTGCAGGATTTGAGCTGTGTGGGGACAGGGGCTCACAGGAGGCTGATGTGCAGCAGTGACTCACTTGTTCCTCAGAGGCAGAATTACCCTCATGGAGGCTGGACAGGAGCTATTTACAAGGGCATGCAGTGACAGGACAAGGGGAATGGCTCTAAAATGACAGAGGGCATGTTTAGATGGGATATTAGGAAGAAATTTTTGATTGTGAGTGTGGTGAGGCCCTGGCACAGGGTGCCCAGAGAAGCTGTGGCTGCCCCTGGATCCCTGGCAGTGTCCAAGGCCAGACTGGAAGGGGCTTGGAGCAACCTGGGACAGTGGAAGGTGTCCCTGCCCACGGCAGGGGGTTGAAATGAGATGGTCTTTAAGGTGCCTTCCAACATAACCATTCTATGGGTGATGCTCTGTGACACAAAAACCTCCTACTGAATTTATAATGAACAGTGGTTTGTGCTGGGGATTTCAGAGAATTTAAATTTCTCAAATCCTGCAAGTTCCATGCAGGCTGCAGCATGGGACAGTGTGTTATAACAGACAGCCCTCACAAACCTGAAATAGGCTTTGTCCTTTCCATCGTGACTGTTGTTGGTAAACTCATATAAATGGGAAGTGCCATTTCCTTCACATTGTTTGAAGTGTATTTGTTCAAGAAATAACTGAATAACAGTTTTCCGTTTTTAAAGCAGGAGACTTTTTTCCCTAATGCCCTAATTCTAAATTAGTATTCTGGATATCTCGATGAGCCAAGAATAGAGCAGCCAGGTTAGGGTCCATGCATTCTAGCAGTTCATCTGTCTCCTAATAATTAACTTTTAATTTATTTTTTTTGTTAGAAGTTTTGGCTGTCATTTATTTCTTACTTCCAGCTAAAATGCTGGGTTAAGAGAAAAAAGGGGTGTCAAGTATCTGTTTTAGAACTATTTTGTTTGTATGACACCTAGGTAACATCAGAGACACCTTTCCTGGGTGGGAACTCTGAGGCACAGCAGAATTGCCGTGGCAACATGGGTTTCCTGAGTTTGCTTTTTGCATGTTCATTTGAATTAGTGACTTTCAAAGAAAAGACTTCATTTCTTCTGTGTCTGTGGTATGCTTTCCTCATTTTTTCCCTTCATTCCTCTGTTTTTGCTATTTCATAATCCTGAAACAACAGCAGTGGCTCGACTGATGGTAAGGATGTAGGTGAGAGTTTGGAAGAGCATTATAATTAAATCATCCAACATAAAACAAGCAAAAAAAAAAAAAAAAAAAGCATCGAATTTGTTTTTGTGAGCACTGCTAGTTGCCTTGCCAGTCTGAAGCTGGCACTGTGGGTTTGCTGTAATCACTGAGCTGAGAAAAAGAGACACGGGGTTTGTTTGTTTGTTTGTCATCGTGGAGTTGAGCAGGACTTAAGCACTTGAATGCACAACACTTTTCTCTGCTGCCTCTCCGTGTTTCTGGATTCTGCATAAATTGCCCCCTTTTGATTCCTCCAATCTGTTTTCCTGACCCTCCTTAAGAATTAGGATTTATATATATCCCATGTGAATATCAGCTTGGAAAATGTGCCTTTTTGATTTTAAAAAAGGAAGTGTGATAAAAATCAATTACACCTGTGGCTTTGGGTGCTTTGCTGGAGCACTGTCTCCTAGGGAAGAGGTGTGTGTGTGTGTTGCTTTGCTTAGGGGACATCCAGGCATCTTTCTGGCCTGTAGATGGATCTGTAGCATAATGGCACCTTAGGTTTGTTGTGGTACAGGTGGGCAAATGCCCAGGATCTGGATCCTGGACATGATGCAATATTCTATAGCATAACATATAGACCTTTGGTTTCAACACAAACTTGTTCAAAGAGTAGGAGGAGGAAAGCACACATTTAAAAGGAAAAAACATTGTAATCAAACAAGATGACACAGAGCAATACCAAGGGAAAATAATTCATCTCATCTGCCACTCCTGACTAGGGCACTTTGGGAACAGGGTCCCTGCCTTGCTGGGCTGCTCTGCTGCCGTATGGAAGGTCACACCCCTCCTGTCACACACTGACTGCTCACCCCAGCCCTGGCTGTAAAGGCTGTGCCAGAGGCAAGGAAAGGGATGGAAAGACATGTGGTGGAAAGATGTTGAGCTCTAGCATTCCTTGGCTTGCAGATGGCAAACTCCAAACTAGTACAGGCCAGCCAGAGCAGCCAAAGACTGTTCTTATGTCCTTTCAAAGCTGACCTTTAGGCACAGAGCTAGTGCTAATTGCTTGAACCCTACTGAGGTCTGAGGAGGTGGGTACAGCACTGAGTACAAGTTATGGATCTCTGCTCTGCTCTTGGCTCTGCCACCTGCTCCTCATGACTGCAAATCACATCCTCAGTGTGATGCTTTCTTTAGCTGTGTCACACTTTTGGATCTTTGGCTGGTGAATAATTAAGAGTGTGCCACTCGTTTGAGTGAGCAAGCAGGCAAAGGACTCATCTGTAAGGCAAGTGGCCATTTCCAAACTAAGGCATGAAGATCATAGGATTATTAATGTTGGAAGACACGTCTAAGATCATCAATTAACCCAGCACCACTATGTTCACCACTAAGCCATATCCCCTTTCACTACATCCACATACCTTTGGAACACTTCCAGGGGTGGTGATTCCACCATTTCCCTGAGCAGCCTGTTCCAGTGCCTGACCAATCACTTCCTGCACCTCATACTACTGCTCCTGCTTCAGTCTCAGTCAGGAGCTTTCCTCTGCCTTGCTTTCCAGCTGACCCTTCTGGGAGGAAGGAGAAAGTCTTGGGCTTTGTCACCTCCCCCAGCAGCAGAGACTGGCACAGCACGTTGCCAGTGCTCTTTTGTCATGGTCTGTGCCAGCTGGAGTGATGAGGGTGGGCTGGGAGCCCCATTCACTGTGGTCTTTCTGAACCCTTGATGCTCTGGAGTTCAGGCTGTGTGGGAGCTTTGCCTGATCTGGTAGGTATGCAGTCAACATAATGTTCCAGTAAAGCTTACACACTTGAAACAAAACTGCTTTGTGCTGGAAACAGGCGAGTTCAAGCAGTAGGGAGCCTCCAGCACTCTTGTACCTCATATTTCTTATTTACAACCCTGGTGTTTTCTCTTCTTATTAACTTGGACAGGGCTTGGAGCAACCTGGTCTGGTGCAACGTGAGGCGATCTTTGAGGTCCCTTCCAACCCTTTCTGGGATACTGTGATTACATGAACTTGACCTTCTCACTGCACACCATGCACAGGTCTGTCACCAGGTTTCCCTTCCCCGGCAATGACTGAGGTGCTGGTTAGACCACACAGTTCCTTAGGATGATACAGACAGTCTGGTCTCTAGGAAAACTCTCCAGAACTACCCACCTAGCTTGACTTTATGCTTTGACACATCTGTGAGTCAGCACAGTGGTGATACATTCTGCCAGATGCTTCCCAAGAAGAGTCGTCCTGACCCAGAGGTTTTGGTAGTCATCTCTGGCATAGACCTCAGCCAGCTTTCCATAGGGCAGTCCCACGGAGATTGCCTATGAGCCAGGATGAAGCACTTGATTTTACACTGCCTCTGTCACTGCTAATGCTTATTGTGTCTGGGATGTCTCAGGCCATGGTGATTTCATGCTGTCATTTCCACAGTCAGACAGTGTTTCTGAGTACGCTGCCCTTCCAACAGTTAGCAAGGATGTGGGTGTCTGGTGCTCCCTCTATCAGCCCCTTGCACCTTAGGTTTGCAGCCAAGCCAGTCATCCTTATTAATAGAAGGCTGGATTTCTGTGGTGAGACGTTGAGGTTGGTGTCACAGGGTGCAGCTCGGCGATAAGGGCGTGCAAGTCCGCTGCCTTGGAGGACTGGCTGTGAAAGGTCCAAACCAAGCCCAGCCTGGATATGTGGAAATGTCCCTGTAGGACTCACCCTTCCAGGCTCCTCCCAGGTCAAGGGGTGCATCTGGCTCGAGAGGGCAGGTTGGTGTGGAAGGCTCTCAGTGCTGTCTGGGGCTGGCCAAGAGCAAGAGAAGGTTGGCACAAGTTTTAAGGTTCATGAATCTCCTCTTAACCACCCAACAGCCAGCCCCACCATCTCCTGCCAGCTCTGGAGATAAGCCCACAGGAGGTCAGACCTAGGGATCATCGTGCCCCATCTCTGGCCACAATAAACTGCAGGTGCCTGGGGAGATGCAGAGGAGCAGGAGATGCAGATAGTGACTTTTGCCAGTCTTCCCCGTTTGCAGCAGCTGTTTCCTTGTGTGGTGTGAGCCCTGCAGCCTTGAAGTGTCCTTGCAGCCATTTAACAGAGATGTCCCCAAGGAGCAGACCAGGGTCAGTCTTGTGCTGTCCTTGTGAATTGTTCTTGAGATGGACCGATGGGCTGAAGTATTTGAGTTTAATGTTTCATGGGGAAAGAGAGAGAAAACCCCCTCAACCAACCCTGCAGAGCAGTTCCTGTGCCAGGACTCTCTTTAACCATTGCAAGAGGAATCATCATTGCTGGGCCATTTATTATCCTGTTTTCAGAGGCCTTTCTAAAACTACCCATGAGCATGAATAATTGTATCAACAGTTAAAATTATTAACACACCATTAATAAATACGAATAATCATATCAAAAGTTAAAATTATTAACAGTTGGGTTTTTTTTTTTTCTGCTGTTGTTTTTCCTAGCTTTTTGCCTCCCTCCTGCTGCAAGGCGACCATCCCAGCCGGAAACCTCTGCTTTTAAAGAAGGGCTTGCTGAGGCAAAAGGAGTGGGTTTCCTAAGCCACAGGATCAAAGAGAAACCTCCCAGCCCGGCCAGCACACAGGTTTCCTCCCTCTCCCAGGTTCCCAGCACGTGTCCAGGCTGGGTATCCAGCTCAGCCGCCCCCATGGATGCCATGAGTGCTTCCAGCTACCNTTTTGTAATTTAAAAATAATTTGGTGGCCCTCCAGCTGAGTTATCTGCTGCTGCTGCAGAATATGCTGCGTGTCGGACTCCCACAGCCCAAAGCCTCTGTTTCCTTTCTGCCAGTACCTTGGTATCTGCCTTGCCCAGGAGCCTGCTGATGAAGATTTCCTGTTTGTTTTGAGTCACTGCTGGAGTGATAAATATACTTCGCCTCTCTCCTCCGAGAGGAAAGAAACCAGCTGCCCCGAACTAAAGGGAAAAATATGTCGAAATTCCACCAAAGGGCCCTGTTATCACGAGGCTTCCCTGGAAGGATGAAGCAGGGTAACATGAGCTGCGACAAAGGCACGATTTCCTTATTCAAAATGTTCCCTTTCTCCTTTCACCATCTGCCTTTGGTCTGTAACTTTAATTTTTAAAACAGGTTAGAAATAAATAAATAAATTCAACCTGCCCCCCCCATAAACTTACACAGTGGAGTAATGCTTGGCTGGATAAACAAACAATTATACTTGTGGTTTCTTGATCTGACCACAAGCTTTAAATGCTGTATTTTTGCATGAACCTATAATGCTTCTGGATAAACAATTGTGTTTATATTGTCAGGAGTATCCAGCGTGGTGTTGTGTAATTTCTATGTGCGATTACTGGGATATAGGATAAATTCCAAAAGAAAAGAAAGGAAAGGAAGATTAGATTATTAAGTCATTTTTAATAAAAACAGCATAGTTTGGAATCGCTTATAGCTTAATTTGTAATTTTAAAAGAATGCAGTGCTGGCTTTTAAGTTTCTACAATTATCTTTTCATCTCTTTTTTATGCTTTTCTTCACTAGAGATGGGGCCCAACCCAAACCCTTGGATCTAAACCCAAGATACAGGTTCAGATCTGAGTTCAGAGTTCCAACCTCATTCCCAAAGAAGAGGAGTCAGGCCAGCGAGCTCCTGCACAGCCTGCATTTGAATTTTGCAGCCCAGGTTCAGGTTCACCGGTGTTTGATTCTCAGGAGCCACATGTGGGGCAAGTGGTGGTGGCCCTGGGGACTTGGGGTGCCTCCAGCCCTGCAGAGCAGCCAGGTGGGGTGGCAGGGGTCACCAAAGTGCTGTAAGTCAGTGATATAAGAAAATGATCATTAAAAATATCTCGGGGGCAGCTTTGGTTTGATCCAAACTCACCCAAGGCAAACACAGCCTCTTGCCGTGGCTTGGAGGAATGTGCACCTCCAAAGAGTATTTGGGGCTCTTTTGGATGAAAATTTTTCTAAAGATACTGATTTCAGCCTCATAAAAAAAAGTGCAGGGCTAAGTTTTGCTTTCGACAGGTATTTGAACTGCAGCTTATGGGGGAAAAAAGAAGCGATTTTCCTCCAGTTTTTCTACAGTTTTTGCTATATTTCTCCTTTTTTTTCCTGTAAACGCCTTAAGCATTGCCAAACAATATGTGCTTTTCTCTACTCACCAGCACATTCCCACTCCAACAGCCTAACCTAGCTCTCCTTTATATCACTGAGTGAAATCACATGGAACAAAAATAATTATATTTAAGCAGTTTGAAGTGTACTTTTTTCCCGTGGTTTACCTTTACCATCTCCTAGTAAAATATAATTTCTTCTTTCACAGCAGATGAAAAAAGACCATTATAACTTTAAAGCATGAGATTATAAAAGACTGCAGCTAGTTTAGCTCTCACAGTTAGAAGTTAATTCTAAGTCACTGGAATTGAAAACATCAGTTTGCAACATTTACTGGCTTGCTATAAAAATGTATTCCCCTGTGTTATGTTAAACATGAGAAACTACACCTCAGTGTGTCCATTATTTATATATTTATTCACATCTTGCTGCTTCTGATTCAGCTGTGTAACTGTATGCAAAACAGATAATTACTGGGGAACAGAATAATTTGTATTTTGAGGGGAATAAATACCCTGAAGGATTTGCTTTTGGGGAAAGAACACACTGCACAGAAATTACATAGATTTTTGAAACAGATATGGAAACAAAATGAAACAAACAAAACCAAAAGGTGAGGAAATATGGGCCCAGCAGCTTTGACCTGACTCTGTTTGTGGTGGGGGAAGTAATTTTCCTTTCTCAGCACCCAAATCCACCTTGGAAAATTGAATGTGAGGCCCATTATTTGATTTGGTTATGCATAAAGCAGGGTTTAATGGTAACTCTACCCAAATACCAGAATGATGCTGAGAGGCTGGCTGATCTTCATGGAAGGGTGAGATTGGGACCAACACATTCTTCTCCGTGGAAAGGTGCTGATTAAGAAATACCTGCACCCAACTTGCCTCACACATGGCAATTATCTTAAGGAAAATGGCATTTTCCTCTCCCTTTTCAGCCCACAGGGTCCTTTGTGCTCACTGCCCTGTGGTGCCATTGGAGGCAGGGAATGGTCCTGGATGGGGTTCCACACAGGAAAGCACTACAGACCTCTGTCCTCCAGCTTTTTTTCTCTGATTTAGCACTAGACAGTGGAAGAGAGATGCTGAAGACATTAATTTTGACACTTCCAGTAACAGAATTACTGCTGGAAATGTGGCTGAATAATGGCGTCACTGCTCATCTCCCTTTGATTTATTCAGCACCAACATTTGCCTGTTCCATTTCTGTTTGCAGGTGTCCTGGTGGGAAACAAGTTTCCCAAAATTTCCTACAATGAGGGTTTTAGAAGGAAGTCCATGCCAAAAATGGTTGTCTGGTCATCTTAAACCTACTCAAACAGCTTTGAAACCTGGGTAGTGCAGAGGGGCATGAAAGCTTAGGAGCATCCAAAGGATCCATCATGAAGGCCAAGGACAGGGCTTGGATCAACCTGGTCCAGTGGAAGGTGTCCTTGTCCATGGCAGGGGGTGGAATAACATGGTCTTTAAGGTCTTTTCCAATCCAAACCATGCTGAGATTTTATGATTCTATCATCATTCAACATCCTGGAGCTGCCTTTGAGCATCTCCCGGGACCCAAATGAGCAATTCATGTTCAGTGTGGAAGGGAAATCTCTCACACACATGGGGTAGGTACGCACTGCATTTGGCTGTTTACCTCGGGTGTTTGAAAGGTATTTTTGCTGTAATTGTGTCTTGGTCCTGGCATCCCACATCACCTCAGAGAGGCTGCACCCTGAGCATCAAGGCACAAGGGGGGCAAAGTGACATGGCTTGGGGCACATGAAGAATCTGTGGCAGGATGTGGGGTGACCCCCAATTTTCCAATTCCTTGGCTAGAACGGGGAGATGGTTTCTGTGTTAGTCTGCGTCATGGGACTGTGACTTCCCACCAAGAAAAAGAAGTTTAATATGAAGACTTTCTGCAGACAAATATAGTTATGGGTAGCAGCGCACGAAAAGCAGTTTAACACAGTGCTAAAGAAAATCAAAGTGAAAAATCTCGGTCTTAAAATCGGAGCCTTAACACTTCCACCAGGACTGATCATAAGTTTTTCTTTTCTTTTTTTTTTTCCTCTTTCCTTTTGGTGGAGAAGTTTTCGAAGGTATTTTTCAAACTTTCCAGTTTAGCAATGTGTTGGCTCAAATTGAAAAGAGAACTAGGCACTGGGTCACAGGCAGAATTAGGTTTGTGCTAGTGGTGGGGGCAGGTTGCTGACACAGCTACAATCAGACAAAACATTCAAAACTTCTGGCTTTGTACTTCTCAAATGCCTCTTTTAGAAAATCGCTTAAGTTGTTATTAACATCCACCACCCACCTTCCCTTTCTGGTCCTGACATTGTGTAATAATAGATAATGTTGACATATGTTCCCTGCTGGTCAGAAATACTATACTTCTGTGAAAGGTAACATTTTCAAGCAATGACAAAATGTATTTTACTTGGACAGAACATTAGTTATTGGACTAATCTCCCAATGTGGGATGTGGGGTAAAAGTTTTAACATTTTAGTTGTGGGAGAAAGTTTGTTGGGACAGTAAAAGCATCAGTATGGGGTGTGTTTAGTTTTCTCCATTTCTAGAGGTACTGGCTTGGTATCAAACTCTTGCGTCCGTAGGAATTTAAAGGAAACATTTGCAGTATGTATGAGGAACAGCTGTCTGTGTACTCCCAGCAACTTTTCAAAATGACTATTTGGACATTTTTTTCCTTGGAAGGATTAGAGAATAATGAGAATGTGTGTGTGTGTGTGTGTGTGTCCCATGAGCTCTGAATAATTTTTTATTTTACTGGATCAATTTTGAAATATTGAGTAATTGTAAAAAGAGCTGCATTTTTGTTTCTATTTCCCACTAAACAAAGCTGTCTGAAAATAGAAAAAGAGGAAGAGACAGCAAAATCTTCCAAACAAATATGTTGTGAAAAAACTACTTTTGAAAGTAATCTAGGGTGAGATTCTATAAAAACCTGCCTTCTTTGCATGTTACCCAGCTCGGCACAAGACTGCACAAGCCTGGGGAAATCGGGTTTTATTTTAGGTCTTGCATGGATCTCTGTGCTGGCGAAGGTGGAAATCAGTTCCCTTATTGAATCTGGTCTTTTTACGTGCTACAACAGGATCCAGAAATAATCACAGGGGGTCCTCTCATGTGGCAGATAAACATCTCTGGCAGTGGGCTCCCTAAGATTTTTATTTTTTTCCCCTGCACTACAAAGCAGGCTGATCAGAAATGTGGCTTTTCCTGCAAAATCAGGGAAGTTTTAGGGAGCAGCCCTCTGTCTAGCATCTGCCCTGCCACCTCCCAGGCTCTGACACACCAGTCTGTGGGGAGCAGGAGTTTTAACCTGCTCAGCCTCACCCCAAACCCTGAGCTGTGGCCCTGGGGACATCCTGGGGACATCCCAGAGCCTCCCAGCAACGCCTTCCCGTGTGGGAAGCAAACTGCTGCCTTGTGGGTCTGGGATGGGGTCTCCCATGGAGCAGCTCCCCATCCATCTTCCTTCACCCATCAGGAGCATCCTGTTTGTTTTCAAACTCTCCCTGCGCGTCTGTCGGGCTGCCTCGGGTTGGCTCTGTTCTCAGTTACACCCATTGATGTCAGTGGGGTTGCGTTGGTGGAATCAGGAGAAAAATTTGGCTCCTCGTCGTTTTGTTCTCCCTCTCCTCTTTATTTTCTTTTTTTTTTTTTTGACACTGCTGAGGCTGAGCCCAGCCCTCTGCCTGGCTTGTCCCAGGCTCCTGCCGCCGCTGGGGTGAGAGCTTCTCCTCTGCAGCTCCTGCTGCTTGGCACGGCTTCGCTGCTTCGGATCCAATCTCGGCTCAAAACATATCTGTTCTGCTTTCTGCTTCCTCCCTCCCTCTCTGCTCGCTGTAAAGCATTTTATTATCCAGACTTTATGGACGGCTCTGTACAAAATGAAGTTGTGAGGTTATTTGTTTTGGTGCGGCCGATCCAATAGTATAAGCTACTTCCCTCCTTTAATCTTCCCCTCTTTAGATAGCACATAGGCTTTTATGTCCATTAATTGTCAGAAATAAATGCTTCTTTAGCTATTACTTCCTGAAACAGAGCAGCAATCTCCCTTACATACAGCTGTTTATATTATGCATAGCACAGCCCTGTCATAAGAATACATTATAAGTTTTTGTGAGACCTTGCACTCACATTTAACATCATTTCCAGTTTAACTTTCCTTTTTCCAAAGTATCCAGTGGGCTACTGAGCAGCAATGCCTGCTGCCCCTCAGCTGACACAGCTCAGGAACAGTCCCTGCAGAAGCCAGCAGGCATTAGAGGAAATAGAAGAGGGATAGGATGTAGTGGGTTGGGTTAGTGGAGTTTCACGTTGCTGCTTTAGGACCTAATCATTATTAATTATTCGCTTAATAGTAGAGATTTCATGTCCCAGCTGAGATTAAGACCAAATGGTGCCAGATATAGTGCGAACACCTATTAAGTCATCGTCCCTTTATCAAACAATTTACGGTCTAAAGAGACAAGACAGAGAAAAGATGGGACATGAACAAAGAGGTGTCGGCACCGGAGACAGGAAATTGGAGGAGCAGGGGCATTAGGGATAGGGAGGGAAATGAAGGCCAGAGTGTAATTTCTGGAGATAATCAGAGAAAGACCCACAACTGGGGTAAAAGCAGAGACACACTCCTCTGGAAACCCACTGTGACAGCTGGCAATGGTCCTGCTTGTCACCACTGCCCACAGGGCTCGGTGGGAAGGAAGAGGTGGTGGAGGTGCTCGTTGCCCACTTCCACCAACACAACCTGAGCTCTGCCACTGCTGACAGAGCACCTCTGAAATAAACCACAGGGTATTTCTGAGCAGGGCTGGGGAATGTTCCCTGCAGCCTCTTCTGCAGGATGGTGACAAGGGGTGTGCAGGGTTGGTGCTACCAGCTAATATATCTGGAAGGAGACATCCCCTTGGCTTTAAAGATTTCTTCTCTCCCTCTTCGTACCTTTCCCAGGTCCCTTGGTGTGTGAGCACCACCAGCCCAGGCTCTCACACTCACATCTACTTACTCCTACTTGCACAATTTAATTTGCACCACTTTACAAATCACCTCTGAATTTGGCCCCCAGTTCAGTTCACCTCTAACAAACAGACCCATGTGCTTGGCTACAAATGGTCTTGCCGCTTGGGTTTGTCACTTTGAGGGGGCTGCTTTGATTTGTGTCTGTTTTTAGGTTTAGCTCTGTGCAGCAGCAAAGAGCTGACAACTTTTCCAAAGTTCCTTAAATTCTCAAAATGCTCTACAAATGTTAACTCTCTGGCAACAAAGTATTTAGGACGCTTTGCTTATGTCTTCATGGATAACTTTCAGAAAGGGTTGTGACATACTTGTACCATTATTTTGTATGGCAATTGAAGGAAAAAAAACTTGGAAGGATGTTTGTTTTTATTTTTCTTCTTCTGTCCACTCTGTTTGGAAGAACTGCCAAGTTTGACTCTAAACTTGCAAGTACAGTAACTTTTTTTTTCTTTGAAACTTGGGTCTATAATGTCTGAAGCAGCTTTTGGTTGAAAGCAATTGTTACGTTCCTGACTCTTGTGATCAATCGAAATCAATTTCATACAGAAGGTTAACAGAGAAGGTCCAAACAAATGAATCCATGTGCATTTATCTGACAGTATTTCATATACAAATAACGAAAGCAGTACATTATCAATTCGCCGTAGTAAGAAGTATTCTTCATGTTTTTGTAAAAAGTACTTAAGAGCTGACTTTGAAGAAAGACTTTGAAAACTTGCCAAACCTTCTTTGTATTTTGAAAGTCCACATCAAGAAAGTAGTAAATAGTCATTGAGCGTAGGAAAAAGGAAACTATTAGCATTGTTTTCTTTGAAAGATAAAAAGAAAAATGCAGTGCAAAACTTCATCATCTCTGAAATGTGTATTTGTTATTTGAATCAATTTAAAACAATTGTCACTATTAAGTTCATGGTAGCCTGCCTACTGAACTGTATAAAATGGTTCTGTATCTACTGGTTTCATGTATGTGGGTTCCCCCCTTTCCTCATCTCCTAGTTTTATAGGCTTAAGCATTTCCATTTAACTGCAGAGTTAGAATTTATATGAAGGCTCTGCTTAAAGAAACCAACTTCAGCTCCCCAACACTCCTTAGGATTTTTAAACCTATTTTCATTCCTCTAATGTAAGAAAGGGTATTTATCCTTGATTTCTATAAAGGAATAGCTCCTCAGCGTTTCCCTTTCTGGGGCCCCATTGCCATCGTGCAGCAGTTCTTTGTAATGTGTTCAGATAAAATATCCTCTTTTTTTGTTGTTGGTGTTTTTAGTTTCAGAAGTAAATAGCTCCTGGGCCAGGCTTTCTCTTATTGTTAGTGTGATTTGGTGCAGCATCATTTTAAAATTGCTGCTTGTCACCAGGAAACGTGAGACCAGGTGGTTTCCATAGGTTGAAAAAAAGAAAGAGAATCATGTCAGAGCAAGCTTAACCAGGTGTGGGAATGGGAATATGTGCAGACTCACACAATATTCCACCTTTGAACAGGTACATCCGATGCTTGCACTGAACACGAGAACCTTGCTATTATTTAATGATGTGTAATCAAGGAGCCAACTTGCCTCTTACCACCACTAATGCAGGTTGTACTTATGCATATATTAATTGCAAAGCCATTAAGCTGTCCCATGTGTGGGGTAGTGCTATGAGGAAATGCCTGCTCACTTCATCTTCAGTGAGTTCAGCACACATTGGGCTAAAAGGGGATCTAAGCCGCGCGTAACCTGCGAGAAACAGAAGTGGAAGTTGGTACGTGGAGAAACACATGTGTGCCACGTAGAAATGGGAGATTCCCCCTGTTTGCCATAGAAGTGGCTGTAGGTTATAAAAGAGACACAGCAGAGACCTTGCAGGGCTGCGTGGGCATATTGGGGTGTTTGGTGGACAACTACAAACGCTGACCTTTTAAGAGGGATCGTGTCTTTATATAGAAAAAGTGTATTTGTGGATGAGATAAAGGTAGGATTACAGTAAGGATTTTTTTGGCAGGAGTTTCCGTGATTGTATTTCTTAAGAAGATAGTTGATGGATTAAACGATCATCTGAGATTTTCAGAGTTTGTAAAGACTTTCAGATTTACCAATTCATCATCTCTTGTCTCCATCTAATTATTACAAATCTGTTGCCTCTAAATATTTGTTCCTGCTGGATATTGACTCATGTCCTGCCCTAGCTTTGTTCAAAGTATCTATCCCATTTTACAGTAAACAATCAAGAAAACATAAAATAGATTAAACTGTGATAAATGCCAAATGCAGGAAAGTATCCTGCTGAAAAGTATGAGAATTTTTCATGCTTCTCTGCCTCCATTTTTTTCATTGACAAAATGGGTCTATTCACATTCACTTCTCTTATGACTTTTTTTTTGGATAACAAATAGTCTAAGCCTGGACCTGCTGATGGTCTGTTCATGTCCTTTTTTCTCTTTTAGGGAGATGATGACTGAAATTTGGCGGGATGAGGTTTTGTTCTGGCCCTGCACAGGACACCTCCAATAGTCCCATCCTCTGCCTGAGATAATTGTCCAAAGGAAAGAGGGAAATTTTAAAGGTTTTATTTTTCGAACACCCAGCATCCCCCTCAGCAGATGAAGAGGAAGGTCACATTTGTCCTCATGCCTAGCAGAGCAATGAGAATCACTATTCAGCATTTAAACTATCATTATTTTTTCCTTCATGCTCAAAGGGTCTTTTTTAAGAGCATTTCCCATGCTCTCCTTTGGATTGTGACTCTAGGATTTATCTGATAGCTGATTAAATGATTTATTTTTTGTTGGTGTGGACTCTGTGATGTATAGCAAGCAGCATGTAGCTTAAAAGACACATATTTGGAATTTTCTGGGTATTTGACTGATTTCAATGAGGCCAGGTCATCATCACAAGTCTGTTAACATTGCCACAGCTTCATGAGCTGGATAGAAGTTTGGATGTTCATACAAAGCAATAAAAGAAAAAATTACTTGCTTTTTTTTAGCAATGGCACTTGTCCATTTCTGCATTCCTGGTAAAAAATGTCTATAAGTAGTTCTTGTGGGGATGACTTTTGGTCTAGCTGCTATTTAATGATAACATCAAATGCTTTTTATTCTTCCAAAATGCAAAACTAAAGCTGCATTATTCTACCAGTACTATCCCTGCAATGAAGCAGAATCTCATCAAGTCAAACTTTTTGGTTAGGAAGATCAAAGGGAAAGGCAGACGGAAAAAACTCTCCTCTGAGTGTTGAGCTAGATGATCCATTGGCCTCCAAAAATTGGGATTTACACTAATGTAATCAAACCTATAATTTCTCATGTGGATTTTCTATAGATTCTTGTTAATTCTTGAAACATGGAACCATAATAATCCTCCTGTTCCTAAGGATTCTCTAACTACAGTCCCAGTGGCAGTCATGTACACTGGATTGAGGAGGTGTGGTTTGCGTTGCCTGTGTGGAAGTCTTGGGATAACTGCAGCTGGAATGAGCAGAGACATGCTCATTAATACATGAACTACTGTAGCTATTCCTTGTGCTTCCTAGAAATTTCCTGCCTGCATTTTTAAGGAGAAGCCCAAGTTATTCAGCAAAAATATCCTTGTCAGTTCTTCGCTTTGGTTTGCAGTTGCAAAAAAGTGCTTCTTCAAAATTCAGTGCGGAAGAAACCTGTTGGGGCTCCCTGTCTTTGGGAAAAGGGGTTGTGTCTAAGCCATTGGTGGGGTGTCGCTGTGTGGTGCATCCAGCCACCATCCTGGGCATCCAAATTTTGGGATGAGAGCATCTCGCTGCCGGCCCCCACCCTGTGCCACAGCCTTTGGGACATTCCTGCAGCCGCTTTCCAGAGAAATCCCACGCTGGCGGGGTGACTCACATCAGAAGACATTCCAGAAAGAAGAATAATTATGCCGTTGCTGGAATTGATGTAATGGTGTTTTTCAGGATGCTTTAATAGACATGAGTGATGTTTTGGCAGGCAATCGAAATAACCCTGGATATCTGATTGCATTACTGACTGCTACCAAGGGCATCTCTGGGGAAAGGGACATTACTTAAGGTACTTTCTCCGTATTTTTAACTTGCTGCAGCTAAGTTTTAACGCAGCATAGGGCTCTTTTTCAGAAGACAGACATATTGGAGAGCTTAACCAAGACATATAACAAACCAAACTCTAAACATATACAGATTCCAAGAGACAGGCCTGTGTAAACAAGATCATAATTCCCTGGGTTATGTGCTGTTTAAAATAACATTCAGCTATGCATTCACCTCAAAAGATTGCCACTTAACAGCCTTGTTTCTTTTTGTAATCTTTATTGTTTAGGTTTATTATGGCTCTCATTTTTTTCCCCTTTAGAAAACATAAACAATTTCCTTGTTCGCCCCGCGAGCGGGATCCCCGTGTCCTGGCAGCGCTTCCTCTGTGCCATGGCCAGCTCAAAAGATAACAACTAAGGACTGTGTTGAGCCTTCTTCTCCCAGAATTAAGTTTATTCTCCCTGTGTATGTGTTTTACTATCATGTTCCTCAGGATGGTTCCTCTCATTATTAATGATTACTACCAGTGCTTAAACACATGGTTTGGAATCCTCTTGTTTAACACCCGCGCGGTCCCGCCGAGGCCTCATTGCCTTCATTTGGGCCATATATTAAAAAAATGACAATAAGAGAAGCCCTGCATGCTGATGTCCCTGGGTTGTTTTGCAGAGCCTTGTCGTTTAGCTGCTCTCTGCAGGTAAATGGGTCTTTTTCTTGGTCTGGCACGTTGATAAGCCTTCACACTTGGCTGGGCTCGAGGTGCGTTTGTGCAAAGGCAGATTGTTTTAGTTAACATAATCAGTGAACTCACTGTTCTACCTGGATGTCTGGGAGAATTGCCAAGAGATTTCCCAACATTTCAATCAGAGGCAGGGGCTATAAAGCTGTCAGTTTTCTTGTAGGCCAATTTGCCTTTGCCATGGTTCTAACGTTGTGCTCATTTATAAAGAAATCAGCCCAGGTCTTTTGGGGTAATATTTTATGCTGGTTTCAATTTGAAGAAGAATGATTTCTTTTTCTTTCTTCCTCCTTTTCTTTTTTAACTTTTTATTGTAGATATGCATTTTTAAAAGCCATTTCCTGACACAGGGAAATGCCCCACTTTAAGATTCTGATACAATAGTAATTAAAAAAGCAATTAAATAATTAATTAATACTCCATTTTTGTTCCCAGCAGTGGAGCCGAGCTCCTTTCACATATTGTACCAGCCTCAAGTAAATCTGTTCTTAAACAAAGAAATGAAGCTACTTAGGTCAAATGTTCAGAGTGATCTTGGTCTTCCTAGTAATTAGAATCAGAGATATGTTAAACTACCTGAAAATAATTCACTTTCACAGGAGAAAAAAGTATACCTACAAGTTTATGGTGTGCAGGTCATTGTCATCTACCCTACTTCCACCTGCCACAATAAATTCTGGTGAAATATCTACTGCTGAGTACTGAACTTGGAGATTTTTTTCCCAAGCCTTCAATATTTACCACCTTCTGCCAGATTACATCATGTAACCTTCAACAGTGTTGTGACATTTTTTTAGTGGATGGGATGCATGGAGCAAGGGACCACATCCGCTTGAAGTTTCTTTGATGTTCCCCACAGGAAGTTTTTCAGTATTTGGCCAGTTGGATGTTTTTCAAGTATTTTGTCTTGTTCAGGGCCCAGGACAACCGTTGGCTATTTTTGTCAGCTGATGATGAGAAAGGTGGACACATTCCTTCTGCTCTGCAATGCAGGGAGTGGTGGTGGCAGGGGTGATGCTGAGTGCACAGTCCTGTGTCATCCTGCAGAACAGGTACGTAGTGCCATCAAGCACATTTTGCAAGATTGCCTCACTAGGTTCATAATTTTGAAGTTTTGGGCTCCTGAGGGTCAGTGCCTCAAGAACTTGATGCAATGAAACAGGAGGATGGTGACCCTGGGAGATAAGAGAGATGGGGTAGGTTTAGGCTGAACACTGGGATTGTTCAGTCTGGAGAAGTCTCCAGGGAGAACCTAAAGCACCTTCCAGTACCTAAAGGTTCTATAAGAACACTGGAGAGGGACTCTTTACAAGGGCCTGGAGTGACAGAATAAGGAGGAACGGCTTCACACTGCCGGAGGGCAGGGTTAGATGGGATATGAGGAAGAAATTCCTCCCTGTGAGGGTGGTGAGGCCCTGGCACAGGTCCCTCAGAGAAGCTGTGGCTGCCCCATCCCTGAAAGTGTTAAAGGATGGGGCTCTGAGAATCCTGGCCCAGTGGGAAATATCCCTGTCCATGGAAGGCAGACTTGGAATGAGGTGGTCTTTAAGATCCGTTCCAACCCAAACCTTTGGGGATTCCATGATCACCTGTCATGGGAGGATTTCACTCCTACCAGGAGCATATCAAGACTTGACAAATTCACCTGTCGGAGGCTTCACACAGCTGATTTATTTGCCAAGACAGGTGGAGAGCTGCCCAGGCTTATCTCTGAGCAAAGTGGAATGAGAAGAGGCACATTAAAGAAGTTCTGCCTCTGATTGCAAAGACGAGAGCGCGACTGTTACTGCGCCGCAAATTAGCAGACGGTTTTAAACCAGCTCCCAAGCACTGAAATTAAAAGCACTTAATACAGGAATCATATTCTCTAGCTAAGGCACAACGGGACTCTGGTGAATTTAGTTTATAATGCTTCCGTGTTGTAACAGAAATTTGTCTTTTTGAGGCAATCAGGGGAGCCGCATTACAGCAGGACTTGCAAAGATTCGTGTTTGTGTCTGGCGGTTGCAAATGCATTAACTCTTTCATGTGAAACTCCTCTGCCAGTGCCATGATTCCTTCTGTGCTGAGTTCAGTGGACCTCTGAGAAACAATGTTCAGTTCCAGGTGAATAGGAGATAGGTAACAAAATCTGCCAAGTGTTCTTTTCTTCAACAGAAAAAAGGATCTTGTAATGGAATTCTATGAGTAAAGATATGTTGGATTGCTTCCTCTTGGGGTAATTTGATGTGAATTTAACAATTAAGCAAATCAACCTTTGGTGTTGTGACTCAGCCAACAACCAGATCCATGAACATTTAAATCAAGAATGTAATTTTTGGAGGATTATTATTATTGTCAAGAAATAATAATTGTCTTGCATTAATTTATATTTTCCTCACACAAGGTGATATAGACATGTAGACATAGAATCTCAGAATCACAAAAGGTTTGGGTGGGAAGGGGCCATACAGGTCATCTTTTTCCATCCCCTGCCATGGGCAGGAACACCTTCCACTACGCAAGGATTCTCAGAGCCCCATGCAGCTGGGCCTTGGACACTTCCAAGGGTGGGGCAGCCTGAGATTCTCTTGGCAATCTGTGCCAGGGCCTCATTGCCCACACAGGGAAAAATTTCTTCCAAATATCCCAACTAAACAACCTACTCTCTTTCAATCTGAAGACATTTCCCCTTGTCCTGTCACTCCAAACCCTTGTAAATAGTGTCTCTCCATCCTCCTTATCAGGTCTCTCCAGGTACTGGAAGGCCACAATCGGGTCACCCCCAAAGCCTTCTCCTCTTCAGGGTGGAGAATCCCAGTTCTCTCAGGCTTTCCTCATAGGAGAGGCTGTCAGCCTTTTTCCCCTTTCTCTCAAATGTTGGCAAACACACCACAATACCCCGCATTGTAATGAGATAGCAGAGGAGCTGGCTGCCATGCTCATTACTGTTTCATTACTTGGTGATCGGGAGAGCTTTTTTCCATCACTGCCTGATTTCTGTGTTATCAGGGAAAGGGCAAGATCTTTGATGTTTTGTAACATTCTTCAGCACTCCTGGAAAACTACTTGTTTTCTTCCTTTTCAAGGATAAATCAGTGGTTTATAATTGATCTATAGCAGATCTTTTGGATTTAACCTAGGGTCATGTATAAAATATTAAATAAGACAATTATAGGGACTATTCTTTTTTTAAAAAACTGTATGGGTGTTAGCCTTTATATCCTAGACAAATTCCAACTTGGGTAATTAATTTTTTCCTGCATTCATTTTCCATGCAATTTTAATTGGGTACACTATTTTTCACTTCCAGTGCAAAGTAAAAGTGCATTTTCCTGTGCTGTGAAAGAGTTAATACGTGCTGAGCTAGAGGTTGCTGCACTACAGTAATAAGTGAATCTGCTACGTATGTTTGAAGAAACCAGCACAGAAAAATGCCAAATCCTCTTGAAATAAGGTACCAAATTTGTCAGATGTTTTGGCATGCTGCAAAAGTTTAAAATTACATTAGTGGCGTCCAAGTTATCACACACATATCCTAAAAAGCAGATTTTCGTAGTGTTCAAATATTCAGCATGCGGCTCATCAGATTGCGTTAACCACCACTACAAAAGGGAAAGGAATCAATACATATGTAAATGTGATTCTGGTTTAAAAATCTATTTTGGGTTTTACTGTTGCCATGCTAAAAGGCATTGTAAACTGCAGCAAACCCATTTCCTATGGGTTGGCTTCCCTCTGCCACCGGAGCAAGTGGAGCACGTGGCTCTCCAGGAGAGGAGAGCAGGGAAATGAGGGCTGGTGTTAATCATTTCCAGGAGATCTTGCTCCACGTTGAGGAGGTGCCTAGAGATGAAACCCGTTCGAGAGGTTTTCCTGGACTTTGGAAATCACATAGATCATTTAAACATTTATTATGGATTGCATAGCATGGGCAAAACATACTTGGGTTTTTGGATTAGGCAATAAGTGTTGTCATTAACACCAGGCTCTGTCTAATTTAAGAATTCTGAGTCAGTTATCTGAGGCTGTGAGGTCCATTAGCAAATTTTTCTCCATCTGTGGAAGATCTTGCAGGTCACCTAGAATTATACTTTTTATTTTTCTACTCTGGAAGATCAAACCCGATTCAAAATGTTCACAAACTCTTAAATTATATGTATAAAAAAGAGCAGACAAATAACGTTTTCCCCAAGCAGTGGTCCTTGAAGTTGTTTACATTCATCTGTATCAATGAAATCAAAAACAGGGTGTTCTTCTTCATTCTCTCCTTTGTACATTGTATTTGTTTCCTTTGAAAAGAGTTGGCACTGGAGAGAATAACGATTGAAATCCCAAAGGTGACAGAATTTGACCCTGACAAGGGTTGAGAAGTTTGGCTGAGCACAGCAAGGGACTGAGACCCAGCAAATGCTCAGGGAAAAAGAGTCACCCCAGGGGTGAAGTGCAGAAGGATGTGGCAAGGATGGGAGCTGCCCTTGGGGAACCCCAAAGGGTGTTAATTGCCCCAAGATGATACTTCCCCTATTAAAATTTGCTCACCTTGATGTCAGGTGTGGAAACTTCAAAAAAACCCTTTGCAAGAGTGAAGAACACGAGGGGAGTTCTGGATTGGCTTTGCTGACGGATTGGTCTGCCCGGAGGGGATCAGAAAGGCCATGTGGACAGACACAAGGGTTTAAACCAATTTAGGAGATAAAGAGAAGGTGAGAGAAGGCAGAGGTGAGACAGAACAGAGACCTGCCCTGTGTTGGTGCAGGGAGCAGAGGCTGCCTGGTTAAGTAGTGGGGTTAGGGAGAAAGAGTTCTGGTTCATGAAGGTACGTCATTGAAGGAGGGATTCACTCCCTGTACTCCAACAAAGCAATTGTCCACAGTGCAGTTTCACTCAGGAATTCATGTTAAAATGCAAAGCATTTTGTAGAAAAAATATTAGTCAAGAAACTTTTGTGCATTAAATACAGGCAGGTTATCAATAAGGAAAGTTATTAATAAAAATATGATCAGAGAATATTCCGCTTTTTCAGTTCATCATTGAATAGCCACAGTGGAGTTTCTGTTTGTTTATGCTGAGCACCCAAAGAGAGATCCTCCAGAATATTTGAGCATAATCTGTGGGGATTTTTGCCTCATCTGGAGCTTTCCTCTTGGAATTTAGTTTTCTTGCTGTAATCTGAGCTCCACTTTAGGTCATTCAGAAATATTTATTATCTTATTAGAGGGAACTACCTTCACTGCTCCCGCAGCAAGATTTTTGGGAATCAGCCCAAAAAACCGTCATGAGCAATGCTATGTTCTATGGACTAAAGCAATATAAATGCAATTAAACACAATGATGCAATTTTAATGTTGTGTTTAAGACAGTAACAAACATTCTGGCTTTATGGGGGTTTTTTGTGCCCTTGCATGCTCAGTGATGCATTATGGCACATGCCACCACTCTGTGAAATGCCACACCATGGCACATGACACTGAGCTCTCCAGGAGTGTTCAGGAGATGGTTTGGTGTGGAGAGCAGCCATGCAGAGCGGTACACTCTTGGTCTTCCAGTATCAATATTCCCATATGGAAATGAGTGAGGAGATTCACTGGCTCTGGGAAGCCAGCAGGAAATTGGTCTGTGTTGTCTCCAGGCTGGCAATGGTATAGAAAAGGATTAGAGAGAGGAATGTTCAGTACCCAGTAAAGAGAAAGGGAAGCTCTGTGTCCTTAGGATCTCCCTTTGCTCCCTGTACAATTTGCAGGTGGAGTAAAGGCAGCACAGCAAGGAGGGGCTGATGATTTCTCATCTCATGCTTTTACCACTGGGATATGTTTCCTCTATATCTTTCCCCTCCCTCTACCCCAAACGCCTGAAGATGATGCTTCTTGTCTCATTCTCTTTTGAGACATCTACATAGAAGGTTTGGAAAACCAGAATTTTTGATATGATGCAATAGCCACTGAGAACTCATTGAATATCGCACTTATTTTTTTTCTTTCCAAACCTTTTACTGCTGCATCACATCTCCAAGTCTACGATATTTCAGCTATCATATGACTCCATTGTGACTCTACCCAATGATTAATGTGGGATTAATAACTTTGTCCGCTGAATGTCAGTGTAAAGGAGTGACTGCTGCTGACTGTGCCCCTGTTAATGACACGTTTCCACCGGTTTGGAGAGTAAATAATTGTGTGCCTCACCTACTCAGAAACAGCTGTTCCAAGAAAAGACGGAGTATCAGACTGTATCTTCAGGAACAATCTGTTTTCTGTCTGTAATTAATATGTTCCGGATTGTTTGGCTACTTCGGTCAGTGCATCACAAACTGGACTATTATGCTCAGAGCTACTTTTGGGACATCCAGTAATAGCTCCTTCTGAAAGCATTGAGAGCAATCCCTGTAAATCACTGTGGGTTTGAGTAACTATCCAGCTTTGCCTAAACCATGCCAGGTTTCCGTAAGAAGTGATGAGCTATCACTGGGTAAAAAAAAAAAAAAAGTATCCTTGATTCACACCTCAGTGGTGTAAATCCTGTTCCAATTTTAAAAGCACCTTGTTATAACAGTGTTGGACAGAGGAATTCTTGAGGCTAAGTGACATTTGCAGCCTATGATACTGGTGTATCTGTGCTGTGTATCCATCAACATTTGGCATTTAAGAAAATCTGCTCATCCTCGCATCGCCTGTTAAACACTCACTCTATTAGCAAAAAAAAACAAAATCCAGAAAGTAAAAAGAAGAAAATAATCCTCTTTGCATTTGAGTTTTTAATAAGCAAAAAAGGGGTCAGTGTGACCACAACAGTGTGAAATCAGCCCCAAATGACCTCAGGAAAATGTACACCTTAAAGCCAAAGGTAGGTTAAAATGACATTTTTTTTTTGTCCACGAATTCATGCTGGAATAACTTGCTCTCTTTAGTGTGCACAGCTGTATTATCCCGGGGCAGTTTTTGGCTCGGTGTGAATTTACACATCTGTCAGATCGCTTGGAGATCCATAGGCAAGATGTAGAGCTCAGGAACATTGTGTGGATTTGGGATGTTTCCTGTAGGAGCTGGGAAGTGATGAAGAACGAAAGGCTCGCCTTCTCTCCTCCCTACCCATCACCCTCTGCTCCAAGGAACAGGACAAAAGCACGTCTGTTCGCAGGTGATTTTAGGCTCTGCTTCAAGATTTCGTTCTTAATTCAAACCCACATTTTTTTAGTTCACAACTGCTAATTAAAAACTGCTTGTGCAGTCCCTCCACTTTATTCCAAATAGCGGTCCCCAAGGGGTGATTAAATTTGTGTTAAGGACTAGAGGTTTCTCTGGATTTTTGGAAGCATAAGCTGAGCATCAGACTATGAATACTGAAAGCTGATCTAGGGATTCAACTGCAGATCAGATTCTTTTTCCTCTCCTGATTTCTTTTTCCTTCATGAAAGGAGGTTGTAGCCGCAATGTTGGTCTCTTCTCCCAGGTAACAAGCAATAGGACAAGAGGAAATGGCCTCAAATTGTGCCAGGGGATGTTTACATTGGATATTAGGGAAAATTTCTTCACCAAAAGCATTGTGCTGCCCTAGCACAGACTGCCAGGGCAGTAGTGGAGTCCCCATCCCTGGAGGGATTTAAAAGCCATGTGGATGTGGCACTTGGGAACATGGTTAGTGGTGGGCTTGGCAGTGCTGGGGGAATGGTTGGACTTGACAGACTTAGAGGTCTTTCCTAACCTAAGTGATTCTATAATTTTATTCTATAATTATATATTTCTTTAGTCATTTCTATGTAGTCTTATTTTTCCTAGGCTACTGTTCATAATTGCTCAGCTCCCTAATTTTCTGTGTCTTCAAAACCAAGGGCATTTCCCCTGACTTCTCAAGGCACTTTGCTCTATTCATGATCCTGATTTCCTCTCCAGAGCCCTTCATGCCTTCTTGGTGCTGTGCTGGAGCCTTGCACCCACTCAATTCCTGCACCTGCCTCTGCTACCAGCTTCCCGGGTGTCCTTTGGAATATTTTAATTTATTCCCTGTGTGGTGGTTATGCACCACTCTGGCCTCTAACTTGCATCTGAGACCATTACCATGTATTTTAATGCATAATGAATTTTGGGGTGCAGTTTTGAAGGTTGCACTGTTCACACAGCAAACCATTTTTTAAAATCATAACCCTGGGCTAAGCCAAACAAACATAATTTGTCTTTAAATTTTATAGAGGGAGACTGAACACAGTAGAGCAGGAGAGAGTTTTCTTGTCTGCAGAACCCCACTGCAGGGTTTGGGGCTGTGTCGTGTGTGATGGTGGAGCAAGAGGCGAGGCGGACGCGCTCGCTTGGATTGGTTTTGGGGGAGGTTGTGCATGGCTCACAGTGGAGCTGGCACTGCTTCCAGGCCTGGGGTTAAGTTGCTCAGTTTGGTTCAATTGGTAATTAATAAGAGCAATGGCCAATTTGACTTTATACCATGTGTCTGTCTGTGTGGAACCTGGCACATGCAAACCCCCTTTCTACCCAGCAAGATGGTCTGCGCATTTTTTGACATTCTGGGAGCTGGGAAGCGTGTGGAGTTTTTGGTGAAGGAGAAAAATCCTCCTGGCCCCTGACACAGGTTTAAAATGGCGGTTAAATGTGACTTGCAAAATGTTTCTGGAGTGCTGTTGTAGGCTCACCTCCCACAGCTTCCAGATTTTCAGCAGACAGGTCCCTCACAGTTTCAGGGCAGCATCACAGCAGTTGGGTTGTCTCGTAAACCCAGAAGGGGCCACCAACATTTTGGTGCAAGACTTCCCCCCACACCCCTCCAAAGAGGAACATCTGCTCCTTAGCATGCTGCTCATTTCCATGGCAGGACTCCAGTTGCTCTTCCAACGCAGAGCTCGGCAATAGTAGTGCTGGTGTCTGAGCCCTGGAACAAACCAAGTGGTTTGCGTGTGCTTTTGTGTGCCATGAGTTATTTCTACTGTGTGCTTATTTATAATAATGGGCATTCATTATTATGAGGGAGCCTTTTTGCTCAGGAATCATCACAGCACACGCTGTAAATGCATCTTGACAATGGTTTGAGTTTGTAGATTATGGACTCATAATACGTATTTATTTGTGTGTATAAAACTGTAATACCAAATGCATGGTAAAAAAAAAAAAAAAGAAGAAAAAAAAAAAAGAAAAGAAAACCAACCCAAAAACAAACCTTAGGAAATTGCATGAACAGTAGTTCCATTTAAAATATCATATCTTGGCCAATTTTGTTATGTCCAAATATCCTAGTCACATTGTAGACTAACAGCCTGCCAAATTTCACTTAAAAGCACAGCCAATTTTTAAGTTACAGAAGCACAAAGAGCAGTGGAATGTTCTTTTTTAGGACTCCTCTAACTTAAACAGAAATTATAAGGTTTTTATTGTTTTGCTTAAATCCAAGGGAAAAAAAAATATTTGCTGCAACTCTGCCTGGATCACACTGCAGAGTTCAGCATTTGGCTGTCCTACACGAGCAGAGTGTGCTACTTAAAACAAGTTGATTTGCTCCTTAGAAGTTCAAAGCCCATGTAAAAGTATATCTATTAGTAAATATGAGGCAGTCAGAGGAATTTTTATTAATGGAATCTAGCTTTATTTATTTATTCCCACCCCCCTCCACCAAGCAGAGCAGTTCTCCCATTGGACTATTAACTAGAGATATTTTCCCTGCTGACTCCTGCTCTGAATTGGGGTCTTTTTAGAGACTTTATCTTGCTCTTTTCAGATTGTAACAGGATACACAGACTCACTTCCAGAGAAAGTTTGAAATAATCTGAAGTAAGAAACACTGACTGGTTTT
>VZTZ01042582.1:150000-209245 GCA_013400955.1 Drymodes brunneopygia | reverse complement strand
CTAGAAGTGATGGTCGGGAACCACTGTTAAAATATCTTAAAGGAAAGAAAATAATATTCAAATTGTGGACATGACCCCAAATGTTGTATAAAAGAATCGTGGGGGATTTTTTAAAATTTTAACTAAGGTTTTGTTGTCAGGAAAGAAAAAAATCCACTTTTAAGATTTCTCATCTACATACTTAAAATCATTTTCCAGTGGCATCAAAGGAACAAATGCATGGATTCATTAGAATAATTACAGAAAAAAAAAAAGAAAAAAGGAGGAAAATGGAACCAGTGCGTTAAAATCTCCATTTTAGCTCCGTATATTGCCTGCCATGCGGGGGGAAAACAGTTAATTAGGACAGCAAAAGGCAGCACAGACAGAAAATGTGCTGTGTGACAAAGGTGGCAGAACTCGCCAGAGATTCGGATTGAAGGAGGAAGTTATAACCATCCCTATGAGATGGCTTAAATAATTATACAAAAAAATTTTAAAAACCCATGTATGTTTAAAAGCCCCCGTAGCAATCCCCCACCCCTCGGTTAGGATATTTCCGAAAGGTTACGGCTGTGAAACAGTATTTATTTCCTTCTGCTGCGCAGGCGGCTGCTGCTCCCTCCCCGCTGCCCGCGCCGCCTCCAGCCCCGCTCCCCGCTCATTCCCATCCCCGTTCATTCCCATTCCCGTTCCCATTCCCGTCCTTTATTCCCAGAGCAGCTCTCAGCCCGCGTGGCCAATCGGGGCGGCAGCGCCGGCCCAGGACCGCGCTTGGTGCTCAGCTCCAAATGTGATTCCAGCCCTGACAGGGGGATTATAGGAAACAGATGACTTACGCTTCTAATTTGTGGCCTTAAATTGCAAACAGAATTTCAGGAGTCGAGCGGAGTAATAAATGGCAATAGAGAAAGCCACACACAGCCAAATCAGTATGTGGTGGTTGTAGGTTAAACTAAATAGGAAGAGACAGGTTATGATGGTTTAGTGTATTACAGAGAAGAAAGTCTTAAATTACTGGTGCTGAGAGGTATTGCGCTATGGCAGACAGTATTGCATTGTGTAGTCTACAGATATCACAAGCAGAACAATAAAAAAGCAGGTTTAGCATAAAACCTGTTGCTGGACAAATCTTTTTTTCCTTTCCCTCCAAATGGAAGTGGTGTTTTATGTTTGTTTTGACCTTAACTATATGCTTGCCCCTTAACATCTGTTTTCTACTGTTGCAGTTTTTCACACCAAATTAACTGTCAGGGCTTCAGATAAAATAAAGTTGAAAATACTTCCAAATTTTTTTTTTTTGTGACTTTCAGGACTAGAAGAGTGTCTTGTTACTCTTCCTGTCCTTATCTCCCACAGGCATAAAATATATTCTGTTAAACATTTTCAAACAGTTAAAAATTAAAATGGCAGATTTTAAACTTTTTTCCTTTTTTTTTCCCCCCTTTTTGCTGATGGCATCTCTGCCAGCCACTGCTTTTTGTGTAGTGGCATCAGACTGTGTTTTGGAGGAGGTTTTTGCTCTTTCCCACTGGATCTACTGACTTCTTTTGTTATCATTTGTAGCTCCTGGTTCTGAAAAGCTTTGGCGTGTTTATTTAATGATGATTTGTATCAAAAGCTTGCTCCACGGTGTTAATTGGTGCATGCTCCTTGTAAGTCTTAAATGATAAAGATATATTCGTAGAGCCCAGAGTGGTTTCAGCTCTGATATGCCAATGACTAATGTGGGATTTACCTTATTTTTTTTTTTTTTTAACCAATATAAGAGGGAAGGAGAGATGAGGAATATGCTTAAAGGTCTGGAGGAATAGCTGGTACCACAAAGGCATATGTCAATTGTTAGTATTTCTTAAGCCTCTTAATTTGAAGATGCATTTTAAAAAATGGAACGAGTCTTGTCTTTAACAATATGTGATCTCTGGAGCCTCTGGAAGCTGTTAGAAAAACATTCCCATTACACACTGAGTAACGTGCCAGTATTATCCTACCACCCAGATAATATTGCCCTAAAATGACAACTGGTCAGACCTCCAAAGAGCATTAACCCAAAGGTTTAAAACAAGAGAGGAGAAATAAACCTTCGGCTCCCTGGTGCTTTGCATTCCTGTGCTGTACAGGACCCTGATCTGTGCAACCTGTGGTCTCCATCCTGGTGATTTCTCACTTGGAGAAACCCTTTAGTGTTTCAGGGCATTGTGACAGGGCCAACATCGACGTTTCATTCCAGGCAGCAGAGCCTGCCTGCATTTGAATGAACATAACTGTTATTATTGCAAAATGATTATTGTTTTAAGCGGGTCTTTTGATTATCATTGGAAATGACTGGCTAAATACATTTTGATTAATCACTTGCAAAAATTATGCTTGTTAGAGCTGTTTTATATTCTCAGTCCCTGTGTTCTCACCGTAGGTTGTAGCCATTTCTTTACAGCTGAAGATTTTTTCCCTGTAAGTCACCTGGTGAGAAAGGAAAACAAATCTTAGTTGAAAGCTTTTGTCTGCGAGACAGACTCCTCTTTTCATCCCTATGTCCTTTAAAAAAATGCTCAATTATTGTCTGTGCCATGGAGGAAAGAATGGGGCCTACACAGGACCTGAACCTTTTCAGACAGGAGATGGCTTTTGTTTTTGCACCCCATCAACACCGCTCACCTAATTAAATCTGATATCTCTGGCTGAAGCAAAATGATTTGTTAATAGTTCTTTGGGAATTTCCTTAATGAGTTTAGATGTCTTTTGTATGGTACATGTGGGGGTATTTTGCAAATGGAGCTGAAAAAGAAGAAAAAAAAAAAAAGAAAAGAAAAGAAAAATGGGGCAAAGAGAGAGGAGAAAGAGCACCAAAGCGAGGAGCAAGGTGTGGGCTGACGGCGGGTCCTGGTGCGCTGCCGCCGGTCATTAGCGGGGACACGCGGCAGCGGTGCCGGGGAAGAGCCCTCCCCATCCCGCACAGCCAGGGACATCTGTCAGGGACTCGGGCATTACACCTTGATCAGCCCGAGACACTGACACCATTTTCTTTAACAAACACCAGCAGCTTTTCTTTCTCCTTTATTTTAACATTTCTCAGGGGTTGGATTCCCTTTCTTCTCCTGCTCTGCTGAGAGTAAAAGGAGCTTGTTAACTTGCTTAGATATTTTGACTGCTGATGCACTTTGGCCACTTGCCTGTGGTAACAGTGTCAAAGCATTACTTGGGATAATTGCTATATTTGCAGTCTGAAGAGTGCTCTGACTTAGTGTTCAAGCTGCTGAATAAAAAAGAAATTGTCATTTTGGAAGAAATCTGTGAATTACCCTCCCAGTTAAAAAAGCGCACAATTTTCAAAATGTCTTTTCCCCTTGTGTTCAAGCATAATGTTATTCAGATAATTAACATTTTAATAACTCGCTTAAAATATGAGAGTGTCTTAAAAGGCTCTGGTTTCAGTAGGGTTTTGTTTTGTTTTTATTTTTAGCTTTGGGGATTAACCACTATGGGGCTCTATTTCTTCATTCTGTGCATACCCAAAAGTACCCACCGGTCCATAAAAACACCGTGAGCTTCCAGCTTGGGCTTTTCAAAGGATGCAGGATCCAGCTCAGAGTTTTCACCAAGTTTACTTGTCTTCCTAGTTTCACACTTTGAACTAATACTGTAAAATATCAGTGTTCTTGTAATTATGAAATAACTGAGATATTAAAAATATTAGTTAGGTTGTCAGTTGTGGCTCAGGCCATACTGCATATGGATAGCCCATGACAATTTTTTGATAGCCCTTCATTTAGTAAAGATGTGAATAATTTATACTTGTTCTTATGACATCCATTTTCCATGTGGAAGTCGAGACTGTAATGGAATTTAATTGTACAAATGAGTCTAAGAAACGGCACCTTTAAACTGTATTTGTTAAGCATTACACCTTTCTGAAATGTTCGTGCATCCCATTTGTTGCGCAATCTTTTTCTTTGAGAGATTAGAACAGAGAGCATGGACAGGCTTTGGTCTAGGAAAAAGTCCAGATTTCTTTTAGACTCATTGGATGTACTTGAGCTTCCTCTGATCCATCTCCAGCAGGGGCATCTGGCAGGATCTGGTTGGGGCAAAGGCTTGAAATCCAAGGACCATGGACTCCAGGTCAGGTCAACACTGCCTTCAGCAGCTCAGGGCAAAGGCAGGAAGAAATGATCCAAGCACACATTGCTTCTTGTGGCCCCTTTATTGTCAAGTTTGCCCCAAATCTCCAAAATAGAAAGTAAACAGAAAAGAAAGATATATTCTGATGGTTGCAATTGTGCTTCAAATCCTGTTTGTCTGGATTCACACTTTTAAAATTGCACTGGGTTGCGGTATCACTGTACCCAGGCAATGTATTGTAAAATCATGGAATCCCAGAATGGTTTTGGTTGGAAGGGACCTTGAAGACCATCTTGTTACAATCCTCTTGCCAAGTACAAGGACACCTTCCAATGCACCAGATTGCTCCAAGCCTGGCCTTGAACACTTGCATGGATGGAGAGTTCAGCAGGCTAAACCTGTTGGGAGATCCACCATTTAACATCATCTAAAGGACATCCAGCAGGAGAAACAGAATGATGAAAAGCTTAAGTGAACCTTTCCAATGCCCATCCTCAAACCCAAGTTAATCAGCCTAGAAATTAGCAGTTATCATCAGCCCTGCTGCTGTTTCTCACTTACCTGTGTTGGGTTTCAGTCCTGCTGCATCTGGCTTCTGTCGTTTTGTGGCACGCTGATAAACAGCTATTGATTTAATCAAAATTACGCAGCCAGGACAGTGCTTGGCCCCAGGAAATCTTGCAGGGAAGCACCTAGTAAAATTACTCATCCTGCATTTTTCTGTTGCTCGTGGGCTTCAGCGCTCGCCCGCTCTAATGCAAAGTGAAGCATACTTTGTTTTACTGCCTCCAGATACCTTGTGTGGCTGCCTGATGCACTCTGATGTGCATTTCACCTGGCATTTGGAAGTATTTATTTAACACAGGCATGGTTACTTCTCTGGCCGTGTTAATTCTGAAAAACGCTGAGCTCTTCCAAAAAGTGCTGATTGCTCTCCTGACAGACAAGGTGGCAAGGGGGAAAGGTGCAGGGTCCCAGCTGATGTGGCCTGAGGCTGTTGGTGGGGAGGGTTTAATGTGCATGACAAATTTGCTGCTAACAAAATTGTTCAGGGGTCAGATTTTACTCTGGGTTATGCAGATTTGAATTTGCGGCTCTTCCAGAGGGTTCATTTGTCACTGGAAATTTCAAAGGTGGGGTAGGTCAGAATCTGGCAGTCTGTGTTTTGGGGTGTATTCTGCTCAGTGAGAGAAATGCTGCCCATTTTATCTCTTCCTTTATTTAATTATTCCTTTATCATTACCTTTTTCCTTTTAAAATATCTCTTTTTATTTTATTTTCTTTTATTTCAACTTCCTAGCCTAATCATTTACAGACCATTTCTGTATTAAAAAATGAAAGCAGACCAAAACAACCCCATTGGAAAAAAACCAAAACAAAACAGCAAAATCACCTCTCCAAACACAAAAATCCCAAAAGTTAAATAGTATGAAAGAAAAGCTCCTTTCTGTTCGGGTAGGATCACCAGGGCTGGGATAAGCCCCTTGCAATATTATACATACTTGAAACATGAGAGCTATTGTTTTGAAGCTTTACTATGTTATTGTCCTGCTTGTCTGAGTAAGAAGCGTGTATCTCTGGTGGATGGAGGTTAGCTAAGTAAGTCATGCATAGATGGAATTTATTAAGTTTGCATGGTAGTGACAGCTGTGAGTGGGAACAGTAACTCTGAACGTGCCAGGGCTGAGAAAGAGAAGGAATTTTCATATGTGTCTTAAAGGAAAATGGTGGGGTAATGGTGAGAGCTCTTCTAATCACTCCATCTCATTACCAAGGGGGAAAGTCACTGAAATGATTTTTAAAGTGTAATAGTCTGGCTGAGAGCTGTCTTTGGACAAGCTCACCAGGCAGATGAGGACAGGGAAGAGTCGGGTTCTGTCAAGAACCACTGAAAATCAGCAATTTCATACAAATCCATTCAAAAGGAGTTATAAATATACATCAGTGCAACATAGGAACTAGTTAAGTTATCTGTTAAATTGGCTAAAAATGTGTTTTAAATATAGAATTCACCCCCAAATCACTTCCTAACCATCTGATCTTCAGGAGCTTCTCATGGAAACACTTTTTTTCCCCTTTCTTTATTTTGCATTCCCTCTCTGCCTCCTGAGATGAAACTCACCTTTGCTGCTGGATCATTAAAATGGCAGCTGTCACTTAGAGGGAGACAAATTCCAGTTGCTGGGGCTGATCCTGGCAGGGTTGTGTATGCAGAGAAAGGTCAGCCTGGCTTGTGAGAGCCAGGGATGGGCTGCCTGGGGAGCAGAGCAGACCCAGCCAGGGACAGAGGGAGAAACACTGGGAAAGGGGGAAATATTTATTAATGACACACCTGATATTAACCCAGCTCATCCTCCTAGTTTTTTGCTCTGGTTGTGGTGAATCAGACAGGCAAAAGAACCCTTCTGGAGCAGGGATGCTCCAACCCAAAAATATCTCCTGCCTCCCAATGCTGCCTGGAGCAGTTCCAGAGCAGAGCACACTGACACGGCTTTTTAACATCCTTTAGAAACCCAAGATCCTTCTCTGGCACCTGTGGGGCGACCAGAAGGAGAGGTGATCCCTCTGCACCTCCTCTGCTACCCCATTGTGCCTTTCCTCCTCTTGCCCTTACCTGGCTGCACCTGGGATCCCATCCCTGCACGTTGTACATATCAGAAATGCCACAGGATGGGCTCTGCCAATACATTTTCATGTGGTTTAGGTATAAATCTGACCAGCAGAACATGATGTCTGCCCTGTTTCAAAAAAACTGCTTGTTCCTTTTGTTTGATATTATATATATTTTTAAAACAACCCTGCTCTTCATAGATCTCAGCTCCATTCAGATTTTTCTTTTCGGGCAGATTAAAATTAATTCTAATTTTAGAGAGCTCTTTAGGTGGCATCTTTTAATTTTCACCTTTTCCAGGGCTTTTGTTGCAGCCTAAAAATGAGCTTACGGTAGGTTAAATCCGTGTTGTTAATGAAGCACTTCTTGCTCTCTGTTTTTTTGTTGTTAGACCACATAGGATATGTTCTGTTGATGTGTGGGGACTTATGATTAGATGAAAATTTACCTCTGAGGAAGCTCAGATTATCACACATAAAGCATCAGAAATAGAAAAATGATGTGCACAACCATGAAAAAAACAATGGATCTTATCTCTAGTTTTTTTCCTAATCACCCTCCAGCATCACTACAGCAGTTAAGTTGCCTCAGGGCTCTCTAGGATTTATAGTTTATTATAACATTGATAAGAGCAGCTGAGCGAGCAGTGAACTCGGTGTTCGGTAAATATTAGTTTGAATTTGTGGCAGAATTTTGATCCGGCGTGTTCACAGTTCTCCTGCATTTACAAAGTTCTCTGCAAAATTGCTCTGCATTGACTAGTTTGGCAAATTTTCTGTATGTGTGTGTGTGATTTTTTTTTCCTGGTAGGGAACTAACCCGTGTAGATCAAACAGCACTCGCTGTGGCTGGAAACACAGTTTGAAGCTGACGTTCTGTCTGTCACATGAATTCCATATTTCACTTAATAAGTTATGTAAATGGTGGGATTTCATGTTTGGCTTTTTTTTTGTAGTGTTGACTTTGAGTTTTGAATAACATCCAGGCTTAATAGTTTGATTAGTGAAATTAGAGAATAATTGGGAAGAGCAAATCGTTGCTTTTGTGATCTGTCGGTGAATCACTTAGATGAAACTGTTCCCTGTGCCTTGCTTCCTTGTCTTATATTTTGACACTTGATGCCACATCACTCAGGGATTACCCTGAGGAGCTTTCCCTCCCTTTGCAGGGAAGTAAAACCAACCCCCCTACACACAATGGGAAGCCCAGAGCTGAGTGGGAATACCAGCACTACCTTAATGCTACCTAATGGATGTCACCTCTGTGGATTTATGAATCCCACTGCATCTAAATAATGGAGGAGAAGTGATGCAATATCCTTCACCCCTCTTTCTCTGTGGTTTGCTGGCACTGGGTTCTGAAGGTAGCTTCTTGTCACCCAAATTCTCTCTTTGATGGGAATTTTAGCATTTGTATTTTTTCTAGGTGTGGTCAAAGTTAGGAAATCGTGTTTTAAAGGGGGAGATGAAATAATGCAAGGATTAAACCCAAATTTTAACTCCACATAATTTTCCTCTTAAGCAGCAAATGAAGACCTGTTATAAATACCACTATGAAACACACAGGTAAAACAGGTTGCAAAAATGCTGAGTTACCTTGGGTTTGCAGCATCTGCCTGGTAGAGGAAGGCAGAAATTGCATCTGATGTAAATCTGAGCTCACATGTGGCCATGACCCAAGTGCCCAACCTGCCAGACCCATTTCTGCTCCCCAGAGCCAGCCCATGCCAGGCTGTGCCACATCTGGGCCTCACATCTGCATGGCAAAGAAACCTCCACTGCCTTTCCAAGAGCTGTTTGTAGGCTCATTAGAGTAAATAAATAAATACACAGAGGAAGAAAAAACCCCTCAAATCTCAGCTGATCAGGTCTTGCTGGATAATTTAGCAAAAGTGCACATATTCTGCCCATTTTAGCAGAAGGGAGGATTTTCTTCCAGGATTTTCCAGACTAAGAAAATCTGTCGGTGCTGTGAACCAAAGGAGGAAGAAGCAGAAAAAAAACCCCATTCATGCTTCCCTAAGTGAAATCACTTATCCCTGTTTTACCAGCCTTTATCAGAGTTTGTACACTTCCTCCAATTAAATTATTTTTTTCTTCAGGGGAGCTCGTGAGGCACTTACATAAATTCTCTTAATTTCTGAGTAATGCAGTCCTGACAATCACTTAAGACAGTGGAGTTGATACCGCTGTCAGGGAAGACTCTTTTTCAAAAGAATGTTTTTATAGAATATCACTGTGACACTTTGCTTAGATGGATGTCTTTAGCAGAATTTGATTAATGTAATGTAATAAAAGAGATGCACACTAAAGTGTCTGTACATGTCTTGTTAAGTATGTTTGATTCATTATATGTAGTTCTCCTCACTTCTTTTCTCTTTCCTCAGTTCATTTTTTATCATTTCAATAATATATCTATAAATATGAAAAAGTTGGCACTTTCTTTGACATATATGGCTATTAATTCATAACTCTAAAAAATTGTATCTTTCAACTTGTCACTTTAAAGCTTGTACAGTTTATTACAGTAAGTAACCTGTGTTGGAAATTAGATTTTGAACTTTAGCAAGGAGATAAATAAGCTTGTGGACATAGAAGTTATGGAGAAGATACCTAGATATAGTGCTAGAATAAAATTGCATGAAAAGATCACTTACTTGAAGATGATAATTTCAGAGCTCCCTGAGGATCACATTAAGATTGCATATAGGAAATGGGCTTCAGCTTGAATTCCAATAACTTTAATTCCTAGAAATGGCAATATTTCAGTTAATCCTTTTCCTTGGGTGGGTGAGTCTCATTCTGTAGGCCAATAATATGTATCAGCAGCATGCAATTTCACTAAATATAGGAAATTTACTTTAGAAATACTCCTGAAAATTCCTCTAGCCCAAGCTTTGTCTGTTCTTTTGCAGTATCAATCAATCTGAGGAAGAGAAAAACCTGGAAAATTTTAATATCTTTGGTCCAGAGTGTACTATAACTTTGAAAGGGAGCCAGGTTAGTTTTTACCTAGTTGGCCAAGTAAGTCATGGGGAAGCAAGAATGGGCATTAATGTTTTTATATTGTTTAGCTCTAATAACAAAAGAGCTGCTTTTCTAGTGAGTTTTTATCCTGTGAATTTTTCACAGCAGATCTGACAGGTCCAGTCCAAGCTTGGATCGCATCAGGTTTGGGACTGCAGAGATTGTTGGCACTGAGGATTCTGCATCTGGGAAGTCTTCTTTGAGTGAATGTTTCTCAGGACTCCTCTGGGACTGGGAAAGTTTCTTAAGGGGGTTAAGCAGGGGGAGAGCATGAGAGAGATTTCCATGGTGGTCCAGCTCAGCACATCATCATCAGTCTTCCTGGTGTGGAGGGTCTACAGGGGCAAAAGGGGAGGGGAACAGAAGAAGACTATGGCCACTCTGTGGAATTCTCTCCATCCTCCTGCCTGCAGGATTATTTCATTATGGCAGGGAATGGGTGAGTGGGGCTCGGCAGGCAGAGCTTGTGAGGACCCCTCACTGTCGACATCCAGAGCACAGACCACACGAGGTGGGTGGAAACAGTGCCCTGGGGGGCTGGCAATGGGTGTGAGATGGGTTTGTTGTCAGCAGGAAATACAGAAGTTGGGGCAGCCCGAGAGCGATGGGAAACCGCACGGCACAACTGCTGCAGGATTGCAAATCACAGAGAGGCTGAGGAGCACTCGAGCAGGGGAGATGTGGTGGGGAAAGATGTGTGAAATCAGAGCTCCCAAGTGAGGACAGATGGACCAGCCACAGGAAGAGGAAGGCGAGGAAGGTGGGGATGCCACAGAAGACGTGCCATTTGGTACGTGGCGTAGGAGCGCTTTGCTGTTACTTTTTCTGTAAAGCAAGGATTTTATTGCTAATACTTTGCCGTGGTTTCTGTTAGACCAGGGCATGTGGTGTTGATAACATGCATCCTCAGAATGTGGTTGGATTAACCAAGTGCATGGAGTAAACAGGATCAAAAAAGCAGGCGGGGGGATTCACTTTTGAGAAGTGCTCAAGCTTCGGTGTTTTCTGAGGCTTTGGGGAAGCGCATGTGGCTGCCTGGAAGCCACAGCTGATGGCAGCAGGTCTTTGGGCACCCTGCAAAGGGAACTGAGTGTCCAAGGCCAGGCTGGATGGGGCTTTGCACAACCTGGACAAGGGGAAAATGTCCTTGCACATGGCCTTTAAGGTCCCTTCAAGCCATTCTCCGACTCTATGGACTCTATTGCCCAGAACTTCCTTACTTATAGCAGTTATTACCCACCAGATAAAGAAAACCCAGCAGGCTTTTCACCTTGAGCAAGCCATGTCTCAGGGGAGTCAAACCAGCTGTATTGATTCCTGTCAGCACACTTGTCTTTGGGGAATCATTTGTTTTAACAAACCAGATTGCCAGATCTGTACAGCAGAAGGAAAAGGGAGAAAAAACAGGTTTTGAATGAAACCGAACAAAATTTATAGGGGTGAAGAACTTCTATCAGTGATAATCTGCAACATCTGAGCATGAGCAGCTGGGATGGGCACCTGAAATAATGAGTGAACAGAAGGAGGTTGGACCACTGCTGTGAGGAAAAAAATCCTCTTGGGCTTGCTCGCATCAGTGTGAACACTACTCCAAGCTGACTTATCCTGGTGTCTCTGGGGTGTTTTCACCAGGGAGGTTCAACTCATCCTTCAGGTGTTTCAGCTGTAAAAAAAAAGGGACATTTTATGTGTCACAGAATCACAGGAGATGCTGAGTTGAAAGGGACCCACCAGGATCATCAAGTCTAACTCCTGGCCCTGCACAGCACCATCTCCAAGTGCCCAAGAGCACTGTCCAAACACTTCCTGAGCTCTGTCAGCCTTGGTGCTGTGACCACTGCCCTGGGGAGCCTCTTCCAGTGCCCAGCCACCTCTGGGTGAAGAACTTTTTCCTGATTTCCAACCTAAACCTTCCCTGACACAGCTGCAACCGTTCCCTCGGGCCCTGTCACTGACCACCACAGAGAAGAGATCAGTGTCTCCCCCTTCTCTTTCCCAAAACTGCACCCAATATTCAAGGTGAGGCCACCCCAGTGCAGGGTGGGATGATGGGAACATGGTTTAGTGATGACTTGGCAGTGCTCGGTTAATGGTTGGACTCAGTCTCAGAGGGTTTTTCCAACTTAAATGATTTGATGATTCTATTTTCTCATCACCATAATTTGGGATAGTGAAATAACCAGTTTCTACTGTGAACAAGGTATAGGGCTGAAATATATTCTCTAGACTATGACTCTCATTTAAGTAAGTAATTTTAATTTATGTGAGTACCATGAATAACAGAGAGAGGTGATCAGGGTGCCTGCCCACCCTAGTAGGAGGATTATTATGTCTCAGTAGAACTGCATGTGTAAACCTCACACTTGTCCCTTGCCAGTTGAGATGGCTTGGCTTGGCTCACAGGTTTTCATTCACCTCCTTCCTTGCTCCCAGGTGTGCTCTGGCTGCTCCAGAAGGCCCAGATGCCTTCACTTGGGCCTGACTGCAGGGAGGTGCCTATATCAGAATAGCTGGGCTCACCATTTCCTTGGATCAAAGACAGAAGGAACGAAGGAGAGAAGAAAGAACACACTCATTTTTAAGGTAAAACCAGCTATAGGAGATGGGGAGACAAATTTGGGGTTCTCTCTTGTGGTGGCTTATGAACTTTTTGTGTTTGAAAGCTGGACAGTGAAACCTCAATTTCATTTTTTTTGTATTGGAAAAGATTTGGAGTGGTTGGTCTCATGGATGTTTAGTGGCTGAGCCCTGGTCTTGCTGTTTGCTTTGGTTTCTTCAAACAAATCTCTTGAATATGTTCTTAAATAAAACAAGCAAATAAGGTTGTCTTAAGGGAGTTAGTGCGTTTACTTGGGTGATTGTATTAAGTGTGAGCTTAATTGTTCTTTTGATGCCAGCCAAAGTACACAGATATCAGCTCTCAGAAACTGCTCAGAGCAGCTCTCTTTACTTTAAGTTTGCGAGCAAGGACTAGTGGAGTTTATAAGAGGGAAATAAAATATTGGTGCAAAGTTGCTGTAGGTACAGACTGCCTTTGTATGAAGAGTTGAAGATGTTACAACCAGTTTTCAAGGCATTTTTATAGCAAGAGAAGCAGATTTCCTTCTGACAGATGCCTGGTCCCCAAGCAGAGTAACAAGAAGGGTGTGGAAAATGCCTGTGGCTGCTTCACTCGAGGCCCATAAATGCAATGAGTCAGGTATTCTGCCTTTATATGCTGAGCTGGGAGCTAAAGGAAATATGTTTAAAACAGTTAAGGTGGCAAAATAAACCCTCTCTGCCTGTTGTTCCTGCGAGCACGGGGAGCTGAGGTGGTGTGGGCTGGAAGGGGGTGCCCAGCTGTGTCCCCAGGAAAGGGGAGGAAGGGCTGGGCTGTGCCTGTGGCCGAGGCTCAGGTTGTTGAGCACCAGGGTGGTGAACGGTTTGAAAATGAGGAAGGGGTGTTGCAGGGTATGAAATTTCTTCTGGAAAGAAGGGTGTGTGTTGCGGTGAGAGCACAGGGAGGTCGGGCAAGAAAGCTGTAAACACCTCTCCAACCGGGCTGTTTCCTTCCCTGTTCCCCCTGCAGCCCTCCCCTGTCATCCCCAGCAAGAAGAGAAGTGAGAATTAAAACCTTGTGCATTTGGGGGTGTTGGTGTCCCTGCTGCACCTGCTCAAGTGCTGCACTGCAGGTGTTTGTGGCCACACTTGTGCTGCTGCAAGGAAGGGATGAAGGGTATGAGCTTTGCCCAGGGTGGCTACACAATATTTGGGGGACTGGAGAAACCTTGGGTGCTGCAGAGATGCTCTTCAGGTCCTGGCAGGGAGATGTTGAATACAAAGTTTTGGCATGTGTTTGCATGCTGTAGGCCCCTGTTTATTGCTCTGCAACCCCCTTTCTCCTCCCAGGATAAAAACCTCATGGTTTATCAAACCTCATTTTCTCCAAGTGCCTTTCTAAGTTTAGTTTTCTCTCCTAATTGCACGCCAACATGGGGGAAGGGGAGGGGAGAAATTGGTTAATTGATTAGTAATTTAGTCTCTGGTGATATGCTTATTTAAGAAATCTGCCAGAGTTATATATGTCAAATGATTCACATGAAAACAACATCAAGTGAATCATATATGAAAATGACATAATTGCTATTAAGCTTAGAAGCCATATGTGTGGCTGAGGAAATTACTGGCTTTAGCAACTCTTCTATATTTCTTCCCAAAGCCAGTTATACGCTTCTGAACAGAGAAAGCAACTTTATGTGTAGGAAAATAGTCCCTGTGAGCATTATTTGGAGATCTGTTAATTCAAGGAAGTAGGTGCATATTCCAGCACTGCAGGAAAAGAATCAAAATTGGGAGTGTTGGGAAGCTGAGAGAGGGGTCTGTCGCTTTTTCTTTTTCTCATCAGCGAGATTAAACGCCGGCTCTTGCAATATGCACCATCTGAGATTTTATTGCTTTCTGTTATTTTTAGTACTAGGAGGGAGATTAAATGAAATCCGGGATTATTTCAGACAGTGTTAAACTTTTTATTGCTCATTTCTGCCATCAGGCCCAGGCTGACCCGGTTGGGTGGGTCACTACAGAAGGTGGGCTCTCCCCTGCGAGCACCCAGACAATTAATTCCTCTACCTCTATGTAGCCTTGTAGGAAAGCACCAGCAAAAGTAAATATAGCTATTAATACAGCTACTCTTTTATTTGACATTATTCTCTTCTCAGAAGACTGTTGTGTGCCGAACTCCACATATGCAAACAGTATTTCACATGTGGCTCAGCATCCCTGCAGCCTCTATGGGATCACAGGCTCTTGTTGCTTCCCTGGGTGTTTCGGAAGCTTATTTTTATTTATCTCTTTCAGGCTGCTTGAAATAAACCTAAACTGATTTAATATTTTGCATTTCTTTATCAGGAGATTAATAAGAAGGCTGATTTTTTTTTTTTTTTTGCATGTGCATTTACTTCAAATCTTTACATTAAAAAAAATTAGCTTGACACAGCTGACTTGCTGCTTGTTACTGATGGTTCCTTCATTTTTATTCCTTTTTATAGGGTGGTGCCTTTTCCATTAGTCACAGCGCTCGACACGTTGATATATGCAGTGAGGAAGGCTTTAGGTGCTGGTGGTGATGAATAGCTGCTGGAGCACTCTCCTGCAGTTAATCTTGGGAGGAAGGAGAGATTCTGGTCTTGCTTCTGCAGGTTGCAGAGGTCTCGCTTGTCTTCGGGGTGGGTTTTGTCGGTTCACGAGCGTGCCTGCCAGCTGGTGCTGGCACAGTTTTAGCCCAGGACATTAGCAAGTCCCCCTTGATGAAGAGGAGGGGTCAGTAGGCAGCTATTCAGCTCTGACAGGGTGCCCGTGTCATCAGCACTGAGGGATGGAGCATCTATTGTGGCCTGTGCGATGTGAAGAAACCCCCCAGTATTTTCTGTAATTAGTTGCCGATAAATCAACTTCTAGAAGCCACACATTAAAGGCTATCTCAGTGGCATGTCGTTATAAGCTGTATTTTGTTATGTCTGGAGCAACATTCCCCATATTTTGGGCACTCTGGGTGTCCCATGGTTTGTCCTCAGCTGCTAGCCTGGACACACATCGTTTCTCCTGCAGGCCTTTGGGCTGCCCTGGCACAAACAAGTTTGTCGGGAAAGCGGGGATTACGCTGTCCTGAGCTGGATTTTTTCCCTGCTGCATGTCTGTCTAATCTTGCTGTGGAGTCACTGATGTAAGAGGAATGAGCTCGGGCTGGAGTGGGCAGTGAGGGAATAACGATTTATTCTGTAAACACGGAGCGCTGATGGAGCCCTGAGCTCTGACTCAGCCCCAGCTTGGGAAACCCAAACGTTTCCCCTTGCCTGTGCCTGCCAGCCCCTTCTCCCCCCTCAGAACTTTAGCCTTTCACCAAACACAGGCTGGGAGCTCCTCTCTGAGATTTATCTAGGACTGTCACTGAGCTTGTCAGTAAACACAAAGGGCTTTTGTCTCAAAGAGTTAATGCAGCTGCTTTGCTTAATTATTCAAAGGAAAGGGACAAACTAGGTTGGGAGCCACAGAGTGACCAATATTTCTACAGAATAGTCTAAATTATTGTAAGTTTTCTAAATAGGAACACATTTGAGTGGAGAATTGGTATCAGCAGTTGTGAAACTTTTTTTTTTTTTTTTGATTTTGGGAGCTCTTAGTCATTTTTGTCTGAATCCAGTTTCACAGCTGAGTCATTCCTTCTGCTCTTCTTCCCCTGGTGACTTTTCCATGCTGTTTCATTTTTCCCAGATAGATATTACTGGAGTAAGGCTTTGCTAACCACCCTGCAAGTAGTGAAAACAGTGTGTGATTTCCTTGGGAAGCGGAGAACATCCTCCGTGTGTGTTTCTGGGATGTGCATCCCGATCACATGGAGGTCTGTGCTGTGGGGAAGTGCATCAGGACAAAGTGTGGGAGAGGCAGATGCCATCAGTGTCACTGGATTTACCTCTAGCTCTGGCTAGAGAAGAAATTATGAATAAATTTGTTGTAGTCTTCACTCTGGTGATCAGTTTGGCAGTGCAGAAGTTTGAAGAGGGGCTGAAGGACCCAGTGTCAGGAGCTGGTCTTACACATTTTGTATTTTCACCTTGTTTGGTATTGGCACAGCACAGGATGGCTTGAGAGAGACAGAGCAAAATGCATTTCAGAGGAGGAAAGGGGCCTCCATATAATGAAGAGTTCAACTGAAATAAGTGTGGGGAAAAAATTTATTTCTTTGCATGCCAGATTTCTTGCCACTTTCAAGCTAATCCTTTCAGTTCACTTCAATACAGTCACTGAAGTAGCTTAGAAAAAGAGAGAAAAAGATCTTTGATATGCTAGATCAACCAAAGTTTAAAAAAAAATCTCTCTTTGTATATGCCATTTATAATGCAAATCTCAAGTTGGCATTTTAGTTTCACTTACTGCCACTACTGAAGTACCTTGGAATACAAAGGCTGGAGAGGGTGGGAGATCCCAAATGACAGACTGCCTTTAATAGTTCAATAATAAATGAGAAAAAATACATTTTCTAATTTCTGTAAATACCTTCTCCCTCCGTAGTGTGTGAGGCACAGGGAAAAAGAGATTCTTACTGTACAGAGGCTGAACTTATTGGTCTGAGTCTTCTGGGAATTTGATTTCAGCTTTGGTAGTGCATCCCCAAAAGGATTTGACTCTAGCTGGGGTGTGACTTTCCTCCTACCAGGAGAAAATATAAGAGTTAACTCTGTTTGCTTAGGCAGTGAGCAACTAGTTAAGTTTTCTTTTGGAAAGAAGCCTAATTTCTAAGAGTTGCCTTCCCAAATATATAACCTGATTTCTTTCCCCTGTGTTCCCAACATTTAAGCACTGATTAAATGTCACCAAAGATAATAGGAGAAATGCTCATGACGGCCAGGCTATTTTAAAATAGCATGGGCATGCTTAAAGCAATAAGTAATTTTGCCTCTGCTACACAGTGTGTTTAATGCATATTTAAATTAAACTGTAGACAACTTTGAGCAGGCTGGATCTGGAAATGAGTTATCTTTCTAATTGGGGATATTTTGGGATTTGCCCTGCTGAATTTCACACAGCTGCTCTGCGGAAGGTGACTCTTAAATGGGGTGGCTGTGGGCTCCTCTCACTCCTCAGAGCAGGGACCTTGATTATCCTGTCTGCCTTTTGAACCCAGGTGTTTTTGTGTTCTAGGGAAAGTGGGGGAACTTGGTCTGTAGTTCATAACCCAGCCCTGTGCTCTGTTTCCAAACCAGAAATAGTCTTCCTTTTCATCCCTTGCTTGGTGCCAATCTGCCTTTGTCTCCACTGAGAAATCACTGTGGCATTGGAGCTGAATCATAGTTCAGGGTATTTTCTGGGAGTCAAAGTGCCAAGATTATATGTTTATTTATTAATTTACCCCCACTGTGGATTTTTTTGATTTTTTTTTTTTTAATGCAAACACCACTTAAACCTTGACTATAGCATGTGCTGCACTGTGTCCACCAGAAATGCCAGTCTGATTTTGAGGGGTTTGGAAATGTTTCATTGAATCTGGGAAATAATGGGTGTTTAAAAAAAAAAAAAAGTGTCCTCTAACTAAGCTGTTACTGATTATCTGAGTGCAATGTACAGATTAAGGGCCTGATCTAAAGACCACTGGGGTCAATTGACTGGCGTGGACTTTGAATCAAGTCTTACGAGCATTCAGTGAATGTTGTGGTGGAGGGTGCTGGAGATGAGCACAGCACACTTTCCTCTCCAATAAGTCTGAAATACTTCAGCTGAAATTCTAAAGCAGAGTTGGTTTCCTGGTTTGTATGAAAAACCCTAAGATTATTGTGTACAGAGTTTTTTTAATATGTAATGTGAGAAATATTCAGCTGGGAGCAGAGATTATTTGTAGCATCTCAAGAATGTGGCTTTCCAGGTGTAGGAACTGGCATTTCAGAGTTTTGTTTTTTTTTTTCTTTCTGGACAAAAGGGTGTTTCATCAAATTTTCTGCTCTTCAAAATTCTATGATCTAAGTCCTTTAGATTACATGTTTTCCCACACGGCAGTGATTCTATTGCCTTTTTCAGGCTGCTATGGAAAAACTTGAGGGAAAAAAATATAAATAAAATATGCCCAAGCATGCAAGTCAATGATCTGTGTGTTAAGCCTATTGGCACATACAGGACAATTTTATTGCATGACCTAGTGGTTAAAAACATCAAAAATATAAGTCAAGTCATTTGAAGAACTGCTGTTTAGTGAGTTAGAATGAATGAAGTCTTTATTGAGTACATGCTTCCAGATTCATCACTGGTTCTGTTCTAGTCATGCCCTATCCTAGTCTTAACTGCCCCAGGCAGTCTTTTTGAGGCCACTTGACCTGCCAGTCATATTTCAGAAACTACTGATACGGTTCCTGATTTAGTTTAGATTCCAAACAGGCTAGCTGCTGGATTACAGACTAATGACCCATCAGATGCTAAAGGCAAAGGCTTAAAGTGCTCTAGTGAATTAAGCCTCAACATTGTCTGAAGGGAAGAATTTATTATGTCATTAAACTTGATTCAATAAGTTTCATTTCTTCAGATGCGTTGCACTAAGCAAGAAGTCAGGAATTAGTGGGAGGGAGAGATAACCATTTTGATTCTCTTCAGGTAAAGCATTGATATTCAAGTAGAGCAGCAAGGGATGCCATTTCATGGAATTTTGGCTGTATTGCTAAAAACAATAGGTTGAGAAAACTCTTCATAGCTGATTAACTAACCATGGACTCCTCAAACTGGGTTCACTACAATATATGCTTCACTTGGTAAATACATAGCAAAGTGAGGCTTGCCTGATTTGATGAGACCCTTGGTGAGGTTTCAGGGGCTTTCCATCAAATATCAAAGCCTCAGTGGTGTAAAGATATTAGTAGCAAGTTATGGATGGCACTGGGATTTAATGCAAAACTTAATACGAGCACATAATGTGATGAGTCAAATGGGGATTGCAGCCTGCCTCAGAAGACTAGAACAGTGATCTGCAGGAAAAAGCCTGCATAATGCAGAGATCACTTTAAAACATAAAAAAGCAAATTAAAAAAAAAAATAAACATTTGGTGTTTTATCTATCTGCATATGTCTCCTAGTTGTGTTACAGCAACAGAAAAAAAAAAGTGTTTATAAATAATAACAAAGATTCTTCAGGAAAATGTTAGGATTTGTGCCTGTAGCTTTTGTCACTCATCTCTCCCAGTGTTTGATGGAGTTTGAGTCCTTCAAGATGTTTTTATGTTGTAGAGGTGGTCACACAATCAGGAGAGAAGTAAAATGCTAGAAAACATGATTTTACTGGCATTCTTTTATATCAGACAGTAAAATGTTAAGAGTGTATATTTTTAAATTTTAAAATTAATTTAGATGTGGTTATATTATCATTTTAATAAATTGCAGACCTTATTACAAATGTTAAGTTGCACTGAAATATTTTGAACTGTATATATTTATATGACAGCAGGTCTGGGATTAGGATTTTTTTATTAGATGATTTTAATCACTTTAATACAATTCATAATCAAAGGGAGTATTTAATATTCTGGTCTTAAAATTAAAATTGACCTAATGAGCTGATTGTCTCTTTCTTTAATGGAGACTGTTCTTTCCCTAAAATGCAGTAGCTTTTCCTTGGGAGTTAAAGAAGTGGTAAAGGTCACTCTGATTTATGTTCATACACAGCTCTACTTTTTTTCTTTAACACACTGGAAAGGCAAAATTCACTGCTGTGTTAAAACTACTTTCCACTGTGATCTGAATGATTAAATCCTGCAGATAAGTGTGTATGCACACACACTTATGAATTCATATTTATCTTTAGGCTTCTAATGAAAAACATATATAATTTAACTGACCACTGCAAGGTCTTAATCTATAGGACGGGCTTCTGAAGAACTAAAGCTGGGAAATTCATACAGCTTCAGGAGGTTCAGCAAAACGTCCAAGGTATTTTCTGCTCTCCCCTGCTGTTAGAACATTCTTAATTAGTGTGATAGTACCTAGTAGGTGGCCCACAAGTTGTCTCAGACCAGTATGAAACTCAGCTTTACCTGGTTTCTGGTGGATTTTGGGTTTGTGCTGGTTTTGTGTGTGTGTTTTGGACAAAAATTTCTGTTGGGAACCAAGGAAAAGAATGTATTTGAGACAGCACAAAAACTTGAAATCCTTAAACCTTTGTGGTGGGACAGGAATGTGCACGTCAACTGCCTAAAGCTGGTAAAAAAACTTTGGAGGACTTTGAATAGTGATTGTAAAACAAATGTTGCAGTCTTGGAACCTGCTGTAGTGGTGTTGGAGTGAGTTTTTGTACCATCCCTTGTGATGGCATTTTTGTTCTGGGCCCAAAGTGATGTCACCTGCAGTGCTCTGCGTGGGCTTCCTCAGCCTTGGTCGTCCTGTCCTTCTCCGTTGAAAATGTCAGGAAGATCTCAACTGGCAGTTTGAAAATTAAACAGATTTGAGGATTGTGCTGAAAAGGCAAAATATGCTGGTTAAATATGAAAGGGTGTATATTTATCTTCAGGCGTCAGCTGTGGCATCTTGTGCTGGTTGTGAGAAAATGTTACCCCCAGCTGGTGCAGTAGGACCCTGTTTCTCAGCATGCTCTCCCCATTCTGCTGCTCCTGGCCCAGTATGGCTAAAAACAGCTTGCTGGAGTTTGAATCACAGAAATTTCAAATTTATGGGACCTCTCAGATACCCATGGTGTGGCTCTTTGTAAGTGGTTCCCCCCAGGAAGGAGGGGATGAGAGGGATGAGGAATGAAAGAGGGGAATGTGGAGCCCCAGGTGGCCTCAGCATGTGCTCCTTCTCCTTTTGTGAGCCAAAACTCTGGAGCAGTCCCATAGCTGCTTTGGGGAAGGCTGTAAATGCATTAGAAACTGCCCCTCTCACCTCCAGAAATCTCTGTAACTGAAAACATCCATTTCCCCCTTTTTTTTTAGCATTGATTCTGGATATAAAAATGAATCCCAGGAGATCAGACTCCACATCTGATGAGTGGCTCCATGAAGCCTCAGCACAATCTCTGTCAGTTTTCCCAAACTGCACAAGAGGGATAATATTTAACCAGCCCATGGGGGTGTTAAGTGATTATTGCCTCTGTAGAACCATGTTTTATTATCACCCCCTTGTCTATTCCGGGCTGACCTGGGCAATGTGTCTTTGCCTGCTGAGTTGTGTGGCCAGAAAGTGTTCTCAGGTGGCTTCCTCTGTGGCAGGGTTGTGGGTCAGACATGGATGTTGGGGTAGTAAAGTATTAGTGAGCAAGATGTGCAATAAGAGAGGTTTTTCACCAGGTTTGGGCTTCATGTGCACCTTTACTTCTCTTTCATGGGGAACAGATGCAATCTGAGGCTGCTGGATAAATAATAACCCAAAATACCAGATTTTTCTATGAATAGTGGAGTAAGAAAGCAGGGCAACACTGCCTGAAGGCCACCTCAAAGTCTTCTTTCTCTCTTCTGAACCTATCCCATTTCAAACTACATTTAGAAATTTTAACCCAGACTTGAAAATTTTCACAGCATTGCAAATACTCATTCATTTCTCTTCACTGACTGCTAAACATGTGTCCTGCAAAAGAAATACGCTGAGGGGGAAGGAGAAAATTTCTTTCCAGTTTAATGCTGTCATCACTCCGTAGCTCAGACTCTGTTGTGCTATGAAAACACAGAGTATAAAGACTTCTGCTAACGAATATGAATTTGACTTCTGCTTGCAAGTGTTGTTGTTCTTTACGGTGCTTCTTCAGCCTGTTCTGAAGACACTATTCCAAAAATAGCTTCAGGTTTAGAGGGCTTTGAAGATGATAGCTTTCAGGAAAAGGAGATGAGATTCAAGATCTCCCATTTTGTAGGAGGTGAAATTGAGGCATGAGAAGCCACAGCTGGCCAATTTTTTTTTAAAATTGTCTGATAAGAAAAAAGAGTGCACCTTTTGGAAATTAAATTTGCATTCTGTTTGTATGGGAGAAAATATGGATTTACTTGGTCTCCTCCTTAAAACAGGTTCCCCTCTTTTTTTGGTGTGGAACTGCTTCAATTTTGTAAATATGTATTTTTTATATATACAGTTGATGTGTATGTGTGCTTGGCACTTGTTTAGTAAAGTGTGTGTGTAGTGGTTCACTGCAGTCCTTAGTTCTTGTTTCTGATTTTTTTAAAATGTCTTTGGATACCTAATTAAATCTTACGTAGCTTTACAAAGTTGGACAGTTGGCTTAAAGAAGGGGGAAAAACCCCACCAAAACATTAACCTGTGTCAGGTGGGTTTCCTTTCCCAGCTGCAGTTCGTAGGATTATCATCAGTTCTTAGCACTGGGAGGAAAGTTAACCACAAAGACAACAAGTTGCAGTGACAAAATGTGTTGTTCCTTTTCTGCAGTGAATGACTTTAATTTCCAAAAGGGAGTCTCAGTTACCTATTTCAGAACGCTCCACTTGGCCCCAGGTATTTCAGGTAGATTAATAGCCTGATGTAACGTGCCCAGTGTGCAATCAGCGACGCGGTGGTGTTACCTTGGGTGCCATAGGTACAAGGTACAAACTTCATATTCTTGTTTTGCTCTTGCTTGCATTCCATCTTCCACCTTTTGGTAAATTTTAAACACACGTTGCAGCTCGAGCAAGGTTGTTATGATTATTGGATTTTCTTGCAAAAATTAGTGCAAACCAGACACTAAAGGGGAACTGGTCATCTTGAAGACTAGATTGAAGCATCAAGGAGTTCTTGTCTGTTCCAAGATTTTTTTATTTCTTATAGTAAAATATCCATTAATCAGACACAAAGCTGGAGTTTGACGCATATTCTGTTTATCTGCACATTGATCTTAAATATTTTTGCCACTCCTGTTGCCTTTGTTTGCTTCCTGGCATGTGATTCCCCCACTGATGGCAATCTGATGGATAATGCTATGAGGATGTTATGCTCACAGAAAAGGAGTGTCTGGAAGTTTCTGGATATGGCCTTCCAACCACAGGCTGGTTTGGTGTCCACAATGTTGATGCAAGACTGTGACAGAGTGTGTTTGGACCTCAGAGTGTGTTTGGACCTGAGTTTGTATGATCATTGCTCAGGGGATGTTATGGCCTGAGGGTGCTGCTCTCAGAGAACCCTGTGAGATGGTAAAGGTGGCTTCACCTTACAGGGAAAGTAAGGGGTGGAGAGACTCACCTTTTTAGGTGGGTTTAGGTAAATAAGTGGTTTCATAACTGAGGTTGGCAACCAAAACCCTCGCATAAAATCTGGCCCTCCAAAGGGACCTGAGTGGCTTCAGCTGGCACAGGGAATTACAGAGTGGCCAGTTTGTCTGACCCTGGGGTGGCCAGTTCACTTTCTCTGGCTGTCCCCTCTCTTTCCCCCTTGCTCCTCTGGGCAGCAACTCAACACTGGGAAATCACTTTAGAAAGTAACACTCCTAGAAGGATATTTCCATTTAAGTTCATGAGATCAAATGCTGGTTTTGATTACAAAAGAGCAAACCTATTGCCCTCCACGGGGTTGTGTTGATGTAATACAGCCATAAAAGAGCACAATTTGTTTAGCCTAGCAACAATGAAGACTAAGAGGGGTCATGATTGCTCTGTGCTTAAAAAAAAAGGGGATGTAAACACCAAGAAGGGTTGAGTGGTCTCAGTTAAATGACAATATTGGCATGAGAACAAACGAATATTCAAGAGACATAAATAAAATCAGCCCCAGATTAAGAGTCCTCAAATTATCTAAATTCTGGAAAAAAACTTCCCATGGAAGTTATGGGGTTAATGTAGTTAACTGGTTTTAAGATGAAACTGAGTGGTTCATGGACAGCATTATATGATGAGCTTTCCTGGGATAGCAAGGGACAAGGATCTAACCCAGAACTGAGAAAGATTTTCTGTGTTTCTATGAGCAAAATTTAGCCAATCTGGCCTGCCGTGCTTCCACTTCAGAAGATTACGTTTATGTGAGCATGGCTGAGGGTTGCCCAAGCTGCATTTCCCAAATCAGGTGGTGGATTTGCTTTTTTTCAAAGCCTGTCATCCTTCATGGGTATAGGTGTGCTGGATTTCATGAGCTGAAATAACTTGAGCTTTGCCCCTTTCTCTTGAGAGGCAGATGGGTTATCCTGATACCTCCCTCTGGCAGGGCTGCAAAGCTCTGGCTGAGGTTAGGAAGCCCCAGTTCCCTGCGTGTGGTGGGGGTGACCCCCACGTTCCTCCATATGGAGGCACAGTGTCCAGATTTGTGCCATGTTGGGGACACAGGAATAGATTACAGACAGTTTCAACTTTAAATTTCCTTGCTCTCCTGGGGGTGAAATATTATCCTTGCCCTTGTTCTAACACATCCTTTGTGGTTTAATTTAAATGGTGATTTTTACGGTGGCATGTGATGTTCATCTGCTAACCTTTCCCCCAGTACGTTCAATTTAAAGGAGCATCAAATCTTGGAATGCTTCTCTATCTATAGACACAGGAGCGTGCTACGAGGTGGTTTACCTACTTAGGTTAGTACCTAAGAGCTTGTAAACAAATTCATAAATTTGTCATGATGATTATAGTGTTGGCAAACACAATGGTTGATCATGTTATAAATGTTTATCAACACCCGCACTCACCCACCTGCTAAGAGGTGCTACGCTTTAATGAAATTGTTTGAATATCAAGGCTGGTTGCTAAGATACAATGTTCTTGTTACCAGGGATGTGATGCTTACAGATTTCTGTTATCAAATAATGATTAGAGATGTGCTAACCTCAAGGTGCTCGGTGCAGTGGAAGGCTTACTGAGCCACAAATTAGTAAACTGTCTGCCTGAGCAGACACTTACAGAAGGAGCACATGTGCATCAAACTTACAGAGCTGACATTTTTAAAGAAGACAAGATCTGGCAGTGTAAATGTTCCTATAGATGATGAAAGACTGTCATAGGAAATGTTTACATGATCTGTTGCCTAGCACAATGTCTCTGTGCCATTTTCCCTCCCGACGCAGAGCAGTGTTGAAATCACCAAGTCAAATAACTGCTTTCCTCTTGCTTGCTGAAATGCCACTCACCTCTTGAAGTTACACAAATTTCTATTTTCTAAGGGCAACAAAAAGGTGGAAACAAAGGAGTGTAAGAAAATGGCCAGCACATGGGTCTGCTGGATAAAAGATGTCATTTTTGGGAACTGCAATGGATCCAAGGTTGAAAGTTTTGCCGTTGTTAAAACTGCAGCTAGATGTTAAAGAAGACAAACATCAAATATTGATGATGTTTTCTTTTTAATGTAGGTGCTCTGAGGGCTCGGATTTGCTAATGCACTTTGTAATAAGGTATAAATATTGTACTTCATTTTATTCTTTTACCAAGTGCTTTTCAGTGTTATTAATCATCAAAGAAAATAATGAACAGCACAATATAGGTGATCAAAAGGATTTTGCTCACACTGCTGCAGTGCTAAGTAACCTTTAAGTGCAATTGTTGATCTCATTATTGAATTAGAGTTCAAGGTGTGTTTGCAGTCTCTTCATTAGCATGAATTTGAATTTAAAGCCAGTTCAGCTGAAATGATCTTAATTGTAAGCAGGGTTCATGCTTGCCTGTGAGACTCACTGTATTTTTACATCAGCAGTAATTGTTTGTTTCAGTGTAAAGGGATGTTATTTTCCTGTTCCTGTAAGAATCCTTTTGTAGCTACTCACAAGACACTCCTATTGCTATGAGTAGAAATCTGTTGGCAATTAAATCCAATTCAGTGCAGTTCTAGCTGATAAGTAGACAACTTTAAAAATACAGAAATGCAAAATAAAGAAAAAAAATTAGCAATAACTTACTATGGTTATAATTCATGATATTAAGCTTTACCCTTTGGATGTAAAATTCCTGCTTTATAAAATGATACAAGACTGCATCCTACAACAGGCTCTTAACATAACCCATGTTCTACCTACGCTGTGTGGGCTGTTCAGACAAATAATCGCCTTCAGCAGATGCCTTTGTCATAATGAGTGTGATAGTTTAATATTTATGGAAGAACTGCTGATTTTCAATGCCTGCTTTAAAACCCCAAGAATAATTTTTTTCCAGCTCTGAGGGCTGCATGGAGATGAAATGTTGTGCAGGGTGAATGGGATATAGAAATCTCTCCATGCCACTTCCAAGGGATGGGAGAGGGTCTCCTGCAGGGGAAAACCTGCACTGTGGTTCCCTCTCCTCCTGCCTCCCCAGTTTTACACAGGGAGAAGCAGTGGGGCTGGTAAAGGAGGCTGATCGCCCCCAGTTAGATGAAGCTGAAGAAGTGATGCAGAATTCTTAATTTTTGTTGCTTAAATTGAGGTGGGAGAACCTGAAATCTGGCCTCTATGGGAATGGATTTGCACTGTGGCTTGTGTTCACCTCCTGGGACAGCTGATCCCCTTGGCCTGCTCTCCCACCTGTTCCTCTGCTGCTTTTCACTGAGCTTTGGACCTGCATTGAATTTTATGGCTCTGCTATAATATTTCTGACATTTTTACTTTTGTTGTAGCATATATTAGCTATGAAAATATAAAATATTCCCTAAAACTAAGTCCTAAAACTTCCCTTCCTTTCACCACTAGTTATCAGCAAGCTGGGACTGTAGCTGTGGCCACCATGGAAATGGAGATGTAGTGAAATGCCTTGAAATAACACCAAAACACAGATGCTCACCTGGCCCTTTATGAAAATAGAGACACTCTATCTGCTGCAGCTGCCTGTGAGGTGGGAGAAAAGTTGGCTTTTTTTCTGCTTTTTTTTTCCCTTAGGTTTGTTGTAATGAATGATTTACATGGCATTAAGATTATGTTGGGATATACTGTGTCAGGTGGCATGACCTGATATAACCCAACTTAATGCAACACATATGTTTAGATTGTATTACATGTGAAGAAAAATTCCCTGAGAAGCTGTCAGGAGCAGGTGATTCCTGCAAATGGAAAATATTTGCACAGTGATATTTTATACGAGTCAAAATTGAAAGGTGTGTAATACTTCAGCATGGATTTAGGAGCCTTAGCCCCGCTGACTTTGCTGGGACTAAAACTTTTTTATATGCCACTGTTCCTTTGGAAATATGATTTAACAGCTGAAGTTGAGATGGAAATTTTGCAAAATCTTGCTTTCGTTAGAGCTGATGGAGTTGCAGTTGTGTAAGAGCCTGCAAGTGAGATCCAAACCAATTGACTCGCAGCTAGCAATAAAGCAGGATGTAAGGAATTCACACAAGCAAGTCTGGATTATTATTTTCCTTTTAAAATATTGCGTGCTTGATCGCTTCCCCTTTTGGAAATCAACTTGATAGGAATGTGGGCCGAAGTGCAAGGTTTACATTTCACTCCGACATGACTATGTCGAGGTACCCAGCTCTAAATTTGGAGGCTCATATGGATTATTTTTTCTTTTTTTTTTTTTTTCTTTTTTTATTTGGTGTCAGGAATAGGAGCCTAAATTTAGGCTGCGAAGTTCATTTAAGAGTCTAAATATAAACGTTCTGCTTTTCAAAAGTGCTGAGCACCCTGCAGCTCCCGCAGACTCCATTGAGGCTCTGCCTCGGTGTGGGATGCTGCTCCCAAATGCACCCCATCCCAGGGGGAGGCATCCTATGTTTGCACAGCACAAAAATGTGTGTTTGCAGTGCCTGAGACCCAAAAGTCATAGAAATGCCTGTGTGACCCTAATTGTATACACATGGAGTGGCCTTCTCTGTGTGTGCATTATGAGAGGGTTTGATCGCGTCACTTGCGGGGGTGTTTGGGAGTGTGATGGGAGCGAGGCAGGGGTTACAGCCAGACAGATGTTTCTGTGAGGATAGAGAAACAAAAAGTCTGTGGTTTGAGAAGCCAAACATCGACACTCCAAGCTTTTTCATGTGGGCTTTTGTGGACAAGCTGAGTTTAAAACCAAAGCATTATCACACTTCCCTTGAAGGGTGGTTTTTTTACCTGTAGCTTGGTTGCTGTTGCATCTGTATTGGGGATAATCCTGTTTCTACTCTACCCAGAGTCTTTTCCATCCTGTGTGGTACTCAGCATTTCACCTAGTCTTGATCAGATTTTCTCCTACCTTTATCCTGTTTTAGCAGACTTGTAGTTTCCTTTTTATTCAGATTTCCCTTTAATCCCACTTTCATTAATTTCTGTCTGAAAAACACTGACAGTTTACATTTGTGTTTGCTCTGGTTATCCAGCCCTAAATCCAGGAGCAGCGTTTGCAGGTGATAAATTATTTTACTCCTGAAGCCCTAAGCTCAGCACAAAACTTTCCCATGCTGTGTAAATGGCTTTAGAAAACCCTGAGAAGGCATAGGTTTGGCTTGTGAGAAAATATGTTACAACTTTTAGAAGTTTAAAAAAAAAGTTTAAAATCTGTCACAAACTTGAGATGTAAATAAGAACAACCTGATGAGTAAATAAGAACAACCTGGCCAAAGGCAAATGGGTGATCCTGGAAAAGAGCTACCTCCATTTCTGCTGAATACCAAGTTCCTACTTGGAATAGTGGTAGGATATTTGGCAAGAATAAGCCTTGCTGTTATTCTGGGCAAGGCAAGGCAATGCATTTCCTCTCCCCAGCCCTCATCAAAGAAATGCCTCAACTTTTTTGAGCTGAAGTGTCTCCAAAGCATCTGTCTCTCCAACAGATACCTGGCATAGCACTGCCAGCTCAAACAGTTAAAATTGGCTAGACAAAAAGTGACTGAAATCTGTGTCTATTAGTAAGAGGAGTTTTCAGGCAAACGATTATATGTGTTGCTGCCACTGCCAATAACGCCGATATTTATTTTTGTATTATTGCACAAACCTTTAAACAGGATCATCCTCGTTACAACACATCATCAGGGGCTACTCTGCACTGAGCATATGGCAGGGCTGGAGCTTGGAGAAGTGGGTAGTAGCTGGTAAATGCTGACAGTTGAGAACAGACCATTGTCACTACTCTGAGTGTGTTTGCAGTCAGGGTGCAGAGGCAGCAGTTACCTGCTTTTGAAGGCTCCAGCTTCTCCAGAAAAGATGGGAGCAGATGTCAGGAGCCTCGGATTTGGATCCGACAAGGACTTGGATCAAAATATCAAACAAAAATATTTTAGGGAAAGTTTCTGGGAGGAAGTGAGCTATATGGGGAGCATGGCTTGCCAGGCTTTTTAAAAATAAAACGTTCTCACTCTGTGTTTAGCTCTCCCACAGTTTGAAACACTTGCGGTGATCGAGCCTAGCAGCCCTTGTCAGTCTACAGTACATCATCCCCCTTCGGTTGGCTGGGAACATCTCTCCTGTAAGGGCAAAATAAAGCTGCTCATTTTGCACACATGCTTTTAAAACTATAGGCAAGGAATACCTAAATATAAAACAAGGGCACCTTGGACTGAGTGCTCTCTAACTGGGGCTGTTATCGCCCTTTCCCCCTGCAGTCACACATCTGCTCCTCCTGCCTTTTCTTACATGCACCTGTAGCTTGCTGACAATCACAGACTGGTTTGAGTTGGGTGAGATCTTAAAAATCCTCGTGTCCCTGGGCAGGCACAGGGACAATGTGCTCCTTGGTGTGTGTGAGCTGCTCAGGTTCACACCAGTGTCACACCTCGCTCGCTCTGCACTCAGGAGCGCGTCCCTCCAATTAAATACCAAACCACAGCACCATATCTACAGAGGCAGCAGGAATCTGGTGCATGGGTGGAGGAGAGAGGGGCCTTCTGCTGCCTTCAGAGGCCAGTACATTGCCCTTAGTCCTTTGTTTGCAGGGGGGATACAAGATTTGGGGGTCAGTGAGAGCTCTGTTTCTTCTCTGTGTTTTCCTTGGAGAGGTACATAAGCAAATCACCTTGTGGTAATTGTGATAGTGTATCCTGGAGATAGTTGTGTTTTTTTTTTTTTTTTTTTTTTTTTTGTTTTTTTTAATTTTTTTTTTTTTTTTTGAGTCTTTTTAAATTTGCTGTTCATATGATACCTAAAATTATCTATTGCTGACTGGCTTTCTGAACTGTTCTTTTTCTTGGCACCTTGAAAAAAGTAAAAACCAATTGATTAAAAATAAATAAATTAGTATTTTCCTCCAAGCTGAGAAATGGACAGGTTTCTCTGGTATTTTTTTTGACTTGAAACTGCCTGGGTTAGGAAGACAGGATGCTTTTCAATGCATAGATCATGAAAAAGAAGGAGATTAGCAGACCTTCATCGAAGAACCATGAGTTATGTTAATCCATGAGGCTCTTTATGGTAATTACAAACTAAATCAAATGACACAACTGTTGCAATGCGCTGTAGGAATTTTTTGCCAATTAACAATCAGAAACAGTAATGTTGATGTTCCTATGATAAGTCATAATATGTCAGTTTGCAAAAGCATGCAAAGTAAGTTTGCTCTTTCATGGCAAGCTTTCCTTTTGTTGCTTGATAATAAATTGTAATGTAGCTGCTTCCCCTTTACCATGAAGAGGTAACCATCAGCACTTGGTGATCTGGGGGCCTTCTCAGGGGGTAAAAACAGTGCTCTTTTGGCTATAAATGATGTGCTCAGCATGTGAAGACATTATAGAAAGGTTTATTCACCAAAATAAAATGCAAAATCTACCTAGCTGAGGTCCCTTCATATAACAAGATTTGAATACTGCCTTCCAAATTAAGATGCAATGTGGTTCATTGAGGCAGGTGATTTCACTCTTTATAACACCATAACACGCAAACGTGGAATCATCTCAACCAACAGCCCCCATAAAATATTTTTTTAGGGGTATGTTTTATAGGGAACAACTGAGTTGGAATGAGCATATTGCAGAGCATTGTTTTGTATACTAATTATCTACATCAATGGCTGTGCAGAGCGGCTCGGAGCGCCGTACCTGCTGTGCCGAACAACTCGCTCGTAGTCACAGAGTGTATGCTTCCTGTGGGCACCTGCCCTCTCTGTGCAGAGCATCACATTGAGTCATGTCACGTTGTGTCACATCACAGATGAGATGTGACCCAGTGTAACCTGACACAGTGCAGAGCTGGCACTGCAGTGGATCGAAACCCGGCGGAACCGCGCAGTCGTGTTTGTCGAGGGCAGTGAAACTCAACCTGGCTCCCCCTTAACCTGCAGGTTTGCCCATCAGCCTGGCTCTGTGTAGGTAGTTTGGCATGTCTCTCTGGGATAGAAATACAGGAATTTCCCTGCTTGTGCTTATTTATGGTACTTGTCGTTTGGGAAACAAAAATGTTCCTACTTTTTAATCTAAATTGAACTGCGGTGAGCACGCCAATAAAACACATCACGACAAACAAAGGAAATTCTCCCCATATTAATAATAAAATCTTTAAGATTTATCAGTCTCTCTCTCTCTTTCTTCCCTTTGTGTGATGCAGTCTAAAGCAACTGCTACATTTATAGATGTCTGATAAAATTTTAATAGAAGAACCCATTACCTTTGAATCTGGAGTAAAGAGACTATATCAAAACCAGGAGTGTTGAGCCTGAGCTAAATATAACTTGTTAACTGGGAGTAGCAACCCGTGAGCCTTATAATGCTGATGGATTTACTTCACATTGCCACAAGCAGTGAATATTGCAGCAGGTGAGGTGCCACAAAAAAAGAGAGAGAGATATTCCAGCTACTGAGCACTGGTTGGTTGGACTGTATTTTGGAGGTCTTTCCCAACCTTAATGATTCTCTGAGGGTGCTATATGAGATCCACCATTGAGGATAACTCCATGAAACTAAGAATTTGTAGTTTGCCTCCTTGATTCTGGGGGCACTGAGGTCTAAACAAGGCTGGTGTTCTTGACAGAGATGGGGTTTGCTGTTTATTAAGATGAGCTTTGAAGCAAGCCCTCAATTCAGGGTTTAACAGCCAAATCCAGAATTACTTGGGGTAAAAAGTGCTGCTACCTCATACCCCATGGTGGCTTTTCAGGAGCTGTTTGCTCTCCAACATTCAACTCTGACTTTTGGGTGCTCTGCTCACCTGGCATTTGGTGCCTGCGTAATCATCTTTTTAAGGGAAGACTTCAAATTTGATGGAAATGTTGAAATAAATTTTCACTTTTTGAATTTTATTTTATATACTTAGTGGTATTTCAGGCATTTTTTTTTCTTAACACTTAAATCTTTAGCAGAATTTTTTAACACTTCTGACACATTACTAAATGAAAATCGATGATTTTAAATACACACATATACACATATATATGCATGCCTATATATATATGTGTGTATGTGCCATAAAATATGACTTTTTCTGTGTCATTTAAAGAAGAATCACTTTTTCCATGGGAGGAGGAGCTGCAGCTCAGGATGGTTTTTAGCTATGTAATTCCTGCTGATTGCTGATTAGCAGGTAGAAAAGAGTATTTTTAGGACTAGGAACTTGCACTGTCCCATTTCTCCCATAGTGCATCAGAAAAAAACCCAAACTATACCATGTGCTGCCATTTTTTTTTCTTCCTGTTTGACTTGAAATGTGCTATTTTCTGAGTGTTTTATTAGCAAAAAATCCAGATACTCCTCTGGAAGGATGGAGTTTAAAGACCCTGTGAAAACATGAAGTCAAATGAGGGTCTTATCTGCATCCCTATCTCAGATGGGGAGGGTTTATTACTGAGTTAATAATGTTGTAACTAAAGTTGCACGATGCAGCAGGCTTCAGACAGAAGCTGATGACCTCTATTGTGACACATCCACTTTAGAACCAGATGAAATGTAGTAAAATGTATTTAAAAATATTTCAGAATCATATGTAGCTACCAGCATCTGAAGTCCTAAATGCATATAGCCTCTATTTCTCCACCAAAAGATGAAGCTGGTAAATACAGTAACATCCTTTCTCTCCTCGAGCTGAGCTGAATTTAAACTGTGAGCTTCATTTCCACAATTCAGTGTCCAATATGCAATCTGATCACACCTCCACTTTTGTGAGTTGTAGCCATGGCCTTAAATTAAATTACAAACCCTACATTGGACTGACATAAATCTGATTTTGGGCTGAACTTGAAGTGTTTGAAATACCAAATCACTTCTCCCTGATCCCTAATGAGAAGTAATCAAAGAATTTAACTAGCAGTACAAACGCTTCCACATCACTACAGATGTAGCCAAATTGACTCAAAGTACTCTTTTTCTCTATGAAAAAATTGTGTGCAAATATACCTTACTGACACTGGCTATTCCAGCAGAATCACTAAAGAGGAGGGAAAAAAACTCTTCTGCTTTAGATTTCAAAAGAAGAATCCTGATTTTTTTTTTTCTCTCTTCCCTTCTAGAAATCTGTTATTCACTGCTCTACCCTGTGCCACATAAATAATAAAATGCAGTAAGAAATTACCCAACCTGCCTGGATGTGATGTGTAGAGTTGCTAACCTGGTGCCTCTGCTATGATCTGGACACCCATAAATTGGTTGGGGCACCTTTCTCCTGTCTCTTTCCAAAAAAAAAACCAAAAACAACCTGGCAGCTCACCTCCCCAAAAAATCCTGACTTGTCTGCCAGACTTCCACATTGTCTCCTTGCATTTTTCACAGCAGTTTGGAATCTCTGTGCATCGGGGCAATTATGATATTATATAGCCATGCATAGGATGGTACTGACACCGAGCAGAAAAGAGAACTAAAAATCAATAGTGTTTGTATCCTTCTGAGGAGCAGCAGCACTAAAGCTTGCCCTGGTGGGAATGTGAAAAGGTGCATCCTGAATTTTAGCCTTAAGGTGATGCAAAACGAAGGAAGCTGTCTTCTCTAATGAATTGAAGCCTTTGCCTTCTGACCGTATGAAGAAGAGGAGTTTTTTTTCTTTGCTTTGCTGTTTTTTCCCCTCTCTGCCTTTTAGGGGGATGTAGATGTGAGTAAGAAAACAGTTGTAAGAAAACTCTAGGCAATTTATTATCATTAATTTTTTTTTAAATTCCTAAGCAAAAGGTGGATAATGCCAGCTGCTCTGGTAACTGTAGAGTGGGATTTAGGGTACTTAAATGAGGTGACCAGACTTTGAGTCATTCTGTGACTGCTGGAGAAGTAATTTTACACCTGATATTTAAGATAATCTGTCTACATCATGCATGTCATCTTTCTCCAGTGTGTATTTTACTGCCTAGGAGAGCTCATGTTCCTGCCTCAGTAAAGTGCTGTGAGTTATGTTTTGTCTGATACACCTTTTAAAATGTACAGTAATTGTTTGAGGGGAAAGGGATGGTGGGTGACAGGAGCAGCACTGCAGGTGCTGACTGATGCTCTTAGGGGTTCCTGGAATAAATTGTGCTGGTAAAGCTGCACCTGCTGCCAAAAAGCAGGCCATGCAAACCAAATACATGATCCCAGGAAGAAATTCTTCCCTGGCAGGGTGATGAGGCCCCAGAGAAACTGTTGATTCTCCATCCCTGGAAGTGTTCAAGGCCAGGTTGGACAGGGCTAGAGCAATCTGGTCCAGTGGAAGGTGTCCCTGCCCTTGGTAAGGTGTGGAATTGGATGAACTTTAGGGTCTCTTCCACCTAAACCATTCTGTGATCCTGTTGTGAGCATTCCATGTATGAAATGTGTATCTAAGGGAGCTTCTAATAACTTCTGAACTAAAGGTGATGATTGTTTTATTTTATTTTATATGCAAGGACATAGACTGTCCTGTATTAAAACATCCATTAAGAGTCAGATCAGTGCATGAAAGCTTTTAAATGTGGACCTGGTGTCTGACTGCAGTGTCTTCCACAGATGAGCAATACTCATTTTTATCAAGAAGATTTATTTTTGTCTCTGCTGTTAAGTAGCAAGTTGCAGTGGCCAGTATTGAATTTCAAAATTTACATGATTAATCAGAAATTTTTGGGTCCTTCTTTGTAAAAACGATGAGACTGGCACACCTTGATGGCTGTTTCTCTGGTTGTTTTCTATATATGTATTTTCTCCTTGGCTGTTTAACTATAAGTTGGTAGAGAATCACTCTGCAATTATAGATCCTGTGATTCAGGAGTTAAATTTACAGACTGCAGCCTAGTGAATCACAGGTTCTTGATGTGCACGTATCTTTCCTTGTGCACTTGCAAAATCTGAAGTCATGAGGCTCCAAAGGAAAAGTTCAGAGAAAAAAAAGTTTCTGTTCCTCCTTTCTAAATGTCCTGGATGCTGCCACCCAACTTCCCTTGAAACAGACCTCATGGCCTTGTATTTTGGTGTGGCTGCTTTGTAATGACCTTGTTTTTGCAGAGGGTCAGCACATGTGACTTGCAGGATGCCCACAGGGGTTGGGAAGAGAAGATGTGCAGAGCTCTCTGTGCTGTATTGGGGGAGTTGTAGGAAATGTGTTCCCCTCTAAGGTGTCAGACCCCAGGAAAGGGAATCCAGATCCTTTCAGCATCATCTTTCTGAGGACTCCATGCAGGAGTTCCAGCTAGGAACATGCTTAGGTTTTAAAGAATAACTAGATGTCTAAAAATACAGGTACATGCCAGAGGTGGGATTTTTGAGATTTCATAGGTTTTGGCTGTAGAAAAACACTTGATCTGAAGTGTCCATCTGGGATTTACCCCTTGAAATCCAGAAGTTGGACCTAGGTTCTGCATCCTGCTGCCACTTCACCTTTGGATAGACCTTTAACTCCTTAGATACAAACTGTGTTGATAAACTGTAAGAGCTTCTGAGAACTCCAGAATTGCTCAAGCTCAGCAGAGCTTCCCCTGCCTCCCTCCGTGGTGTCAGCCAGGCTGGACTTCTCGGAAACCATGAGTAGGGTGAAGGGAAGCAGATGGAGGAGTGGAGGGAGGTTCAAACCCTTTTTTCTGAAGCCCTTCCCTGTCTGCTGTGGCCACTCCATGGGGAAGGACGTGCCTGTGAACACGTAGGTTTGGAAAACCTTGTGAAAATGCAGCTTCCATAAAGAAGGAAAACCTATTTCTGCCCCAAGTGATGCTTTATTTGAATATTTGTAGGAACCCATGTGGGGTGTTCAGTGCACTTTGAGGCACCAACTCCTGTCTCTCCACTGGGAAGCAGCTGTTATTACATTTTATAAAACAAAGTGTCTGATGTATTTGCAGATAGAATTTGTGAAGACATAAAAGTGAGATCTGTCTGATGTCAGCTCTCACAAGTGCAGCTCTTGGTGTCGTCTGACCTCCTCAAGACCCACTTATTTCCACACATTTCCTCTTATTTACAGTAGTGTGCTGACACTTAGGTGGGAATGGAGACCCAGGGAAAGGAAATGGAGGTTACATTGACAAAAAAAGTCATAAGAAATTTGGCTCCTCTTAAGTTTAACCTTTTCCTGGTGTGTTTTAGGTTTTTTTTCACAACTTTTCCTTTGTTAAGATGAAGTGAGAAGACCTCAAATGACAAGAAAATTAGGGAATGGGGAATTGCAGGAACATGAGGCAGTCAAGTTCATGTCACATTCTTTATTCTGATTCCAGTGGAAGTATAAGCTCACCTGTATGTGGAATTAGTTTGTTAGCTCTGGACAAGTGTCCCTTGCAGAACAATCCCATAAGATCACAAAGTGTTTGGCTGCTGCCAATTGTTAGTGAGAGGTGAAGGAAAGAAGAGCATTTTCATAGAGCCCAAAGAGGATAGAAGTTAAACAGAGAATTTTCTACTGGTATAGTCTGCTCTGGGCACACACAGTGAGATTTCTTTTTCTTTTATATTCAAGGTAAGTTTCTTGATGAACAAGGAAACTCAGTTTGGGAGGGCTGGGGGGGAGGAAGAGAAGAGATGAAAATGAGGAAGTTCTTAGTACAGTACCAGCAAAAAAAAAAAAAAAGTATTAACGATAATTGAAACTCACCTCCGCGAGGGCAATGAATCATCAGAAACAGCCTGTGGAAAACAAGGTTGTGCAACCTTGACCAGTGTGTGTCACTGACTGGTGGAATTTTTAGAAAAGCAGCAGTTTGGGCTCATCGCTGTGGTTCGTGATTGCACACACCTGTTCAGCTCAGAAGTTTTGCAACCAAATTAAAAAAAAAAGGAAGCTGAACTTGCCGCTTCTCCTGAGCAGTGCAAAAAAGCAGAAAACCACAGCTGTTCTAGCTGTTAACAGATATCAGCAGAGCACCTCCTGTTACATAATTGAGGATAACGTTTTTGAAGCATATGGGCTGAAGGTATTGTAAACTCATTAAAGCTTGAGGTGGGAAACATTCTAGCACATTTCTAGGTTCAGTATCTTTAACAAATGTTTACAATTAGAGCTCCTATAGGCAATTTATTAAATAATAAATGAAGGGAAAGCTTGATGAAGAAGTAGAAAGTCAGGAATTTCTGTGCAGTGACACGTGAGTTGCAAGTGTAATTGTGCAAGGTTGCTGCCCATCGATCTGATAACTGGTCACTTTGGGTGCCTTGAGATGCAGGGTGCAGTTTTACTGTCTGCTATATAGTCTGAGAGAAATACAGTTTTCAGACACCCTGAAGTTCCTGGAGTTACTACCTGCTGTTTGCCAACTTCCAGCATCTGACTAACAAAAGCTGTGGAAAATTAGATGGTTACAAAGTGGGTCTTGACAGCCTTTATAGTTCTATAGATCTGATCATTAAGAGGAAGGAGGGCAGAGGTTGTTCTTGCTGTAATTGCACTTGCACTGACACTGCACAAATGGAAGGTGTCCATTTCTGAAAGCCTCTTTGTCACGAAAAGTAATGTGACAACACTTGGAGGCTTAACACATGGGCTTTAGTGAGCATGGGTAGTTAAGGGCTGGGAACAGCAACAGATTTTGGAGATGCAGCTGCTGTCAATGTCATTTCTGATGTTCTTCAGCCATTCTTACTGATTCAGGAGTTTCCACTGATCATGGGCTGTGGATCTCTGGCTGTGGGACAAAGATAAGTCAGTGAATGGCTCTGGGCAGTGTGAAGCAGCCTAAAGATTGGGAAATACTCATTCCATGAGTTTTCCTACCAGTGAAGCTCTACCAGTTAAATCCAGAGAACATGATCTTGGTTTCTGCAGGAGTGATGGAGTTTGCCATGCTATAGAAACTTCTTATATAATTTTTTTGTCCTAATGCGCAATCATAAGTGATTCAGCATTTACAGGGAAGTAGATTGCACCCTGCAATTTTCAGGGAATGTTGTCTCTCCAGATGAGGCTGAAGGCAAAGTTTCATCTGCTCTTTGTCCTCACAGATCTATTCCTAGGGGGGGTCCAGCAGGGCCTTGGTACCATGAGGAGCAGAGAAGAAATGTGGCTAAGCCACCAGAGTGCCCTGTGATGGGTTAATGCAAATCCAAGTCTGTCTGTTACCCCGTGCCTTACTCTCCTCCCATGACACCACACAGTGCTTAGAACCCATTGTCCTGGTTTGTTTTCAATGGCAGAGGAAATTTAATTTGTTTAATCTGTATTTCATTTGGTTGGCATCGAAGTGACAAGAGGGCCATTGGCTGGCACAATGCATGTTGTATGGAAAACATGTTCTTGATGATTTATTATGAAGGACCAAGTTTTTCTTTTATGACTAAGACTTGGCTTAAGGCTTGGCTTGTTGCTGGCTGGCATGTTCCCACAGCATGAGATGTGAGGCTATCCTAAAAAATCATTATCTGGGCCTCTTAAATAAAACACACTCGTGCTAATGAACATCGTGATAGTTTTGCAGCAATAGCTCCAAAAATTGTAACTTAAATAGCAGGCATTAAAAAAAAAAAGAGACAAGTCTAGGATCTGACATCCTCTCACAACTGATTCAAATTTTGCTGAGCCCAGAATTTCATCCTTGTTGTTCTGAGGAATATCAGAGCAGGGTCTGACCCTCAGGTGCAGCTTGCTTGCTTCCACAGGTGATCCAGAGGGAGTGGGATGTTTTCTGTTGCATATGGACTATGTAAAACTCTGCTATATTTATCCAATAGCACATGGAAACTGGAGACCTACTTTCCATCTCCCTGGGTTTTTGCCAAATCCTTAACGTGATTAACAATTTTATGTTTTTTAATGCAATCAGATGCTCTTTAGAAACAGGAATGTGTTTGAAGGCTCTCCATACTGGAGAACTTATGTGAAGATATCTATTTATTTTTCCTTTTTTTTCCCCCCCTACTTTGCTTACAGTTAAGATTTTAAAATTGAGCATCTTATATTGTTGCTCTTCAAACTATTTGGGAAGTATTGTGTTTTGGAGAAAGAAATGGGAAGTTTTTGGCTTGGTTAGGGACTTACTAATTATTCAACTTGCTTACTTTGAGGAAATACCCATTTCACTCTAAATGCACCAAATACTTGAACTGGGTTCAAGCTATTCATCAGGGTTTTTTCTCTGCATGAATTTCAGATCTCTACCTTCAGTGCAATTAGAGGTTAACCTGATCCTTTTGTTTTAATACCAATCCAAAGCACCACAGCACTGCTCTTTGCAAAGCCAGTCGAAAAAACACAATGCAAATAATATTCTGATTGCTTTGGTAAATCTCTGGTATTCATAACAATTGAGTATATCAAGTTCATATGTGGCATTAATTATGCTGCAGCATTATGGATCAAGAACAGCTGAAAAGGAAGGATTTGCTGGGGTGATTGATAATCTATGGAATATTTGTGACAATTTGGCCACGTGTGCCTGGAGTTTTGCACATCATCTGAACTCTGGTCTGATTAAAATTGCACAAACATTTCTTGGAGAAGCTCTTTATAAAGTTCATCTGATTGGTCATTCCCTTTAGACCTATGTTCCCCAATTTGTCTTGTTCCTAAATTCTAGGTGGTGTAGAAGTTGTGTTTTATCTCAGCTTGTTTCATTTATCCATAGGGTGTGGTGGGGGATGTTAAACATTCCTTGTGTTGTTACAGCTTGATGTGCAGTGCTTTAATCAAGGTGTCTCCCTTACACACTATCTTCCCATCAGCATGGGTAACTCTAGGACACAAATTTATTCTGGAGGAGAGTAATAAAAATGAATGTTGTCAGTGTCTGTGGAAAATGAGCACTCGATCTCCAGCTAATCAGGTTATTTCAGGCTAGTTAAGCATATTTCTGATTCCAAATTTGTTTGCATTCGTTAATGTATTTCAGTCTAAGATGCTTTGTGTGATGCTTTCATGATGTTAGAGAGTTTTGGAATGGGATATTTGACCTGTTCTGCAAAGAATGCATCTGTTCACTAAATCAAATTAGAAAATGCTTAATCTGTAATTTTTACTATACCAAGACATCAAGGAAAGGAGAGGGTTTTACTGGCAATGGAAAAACTATTAAAATTTTTAGCCTTATGTAAATATGTAGAATAACTTTACATGGAGTTTTTTATTAGTGAAATAGTCCTCCCTTCATTAAAACACTTTACTAGGAAGGCAGAGGGCAAAATTGGCTCAGCATTTTAATTATCCCAAGTTTTCTGTGCAAGCTCTCATCTCGTGGTGTGGGTGTTTTCTTTAATAACCTCCCAAATACCTGTAAGGTTTGCAAGTGGCAAAACTCCCTGTAGGGTTACAGAAATCCATTCCAGCCTCACCTTTGGAAGTGAAAGGTCAGTGCAAAAACATTGACTTTTCATGCATGCCGTAACTGAGACTTTTGCCTCGTTGTTTCTGTTTCTTGCTTTGGAACCAATTCGTCCACTTGCACCTCCCAGACTTCCAGAGCATTCCTGCTCAAGTGAGGGACACTCAGGTAAAATATTTGTTGTTACAGATTACCCCAGTGAGGTACAGTCACTGCAGATTGAAACTGTGCATGTCACTTTGCCAGGAAAAGCCAAGGGCAGAGAGGAATTAATCATTTTGGAAAATTAAATTGCAAATATCAGATATCCACAATAAAGAAAAGCCTAGCCCTTATTTTTCAGCTACATTTTTTTTTTCCAGCCTATAAAAAGGAGCAACTGTGTTTGTTTTCTTGAAGAATACTTCAAACCCTTTGTTGAAAGATACTGCTTAATAGTGAAATACTGGCAATTCCTGAAAATTCAGGGCTGTGGGAGAGTTGCTGCCCGTTATTTGGCTAATCTGGGCACAGTCACACTGTTCTTTTAATAGGTGTGTTTGTGAAACCAGAATAAGGCTTGCGTGATCACTGGTGATGATATCTGATACCCATTTTCACAGCAAACTGTGACAGTAAGGGATTGAAACAATTTTTCCCCAAGTTATACTGAGATTCTCACGAATCATCCTTTTGTCTGTCCCCAAAACGTGGGTGCCACTGCCTCGGTGCCGAACACTGCTGCGACTGTGTAGTCTCTGTTTCTCCACGAGAAGACAGAAACCATCTGGTCTGAAACACAGCCCCCTTTGAAAATACATATCCCATTATGTTAGCTCTGAAACAGCCTGAGCAGTTCTGCCTCTGAAGTAGAGATGGTGTCTTAACACGTAGAAAACTTTTTTTTTTAATCTCTTTTTAATTTTTTTTTCTTTTACTGGGGGTATGGGGAGAAATGTCAAGAATATTCTTAATTATTATGATTTTTGTGCTGAATCTGTCTTGCTAATTAAATTGCTCTCACAGAGAGCAATGCTTGCAGGATAACTTATTCCCTTGTATTGCAGTGAGGTTTGGTGGGTCCCAGGTGATGCACTGGTGATTCTGTGTGCTGGGGGGGTAACCCAATCCTTTTCCAACCTCCCCTTTGTCTTCTTGTCAGTGCCAGTCAGCTCAGGCACACGAGGGCAGCAGGCTGTGTGGCTTCAGGCCACCTGTACACTCTTCCTCTTTCTCTCCATCCTCCTCCCCCCGTGGCTCATGAGGTCCTTGTTGCTGGTGTCCCTTTGCCTCTCCTATCAGAGGAACCCCCGTGCTGCAAGGGACCCAGCCTGGGCACCTTCCTCAGCCCTGTGCTTTGGGAAAAGGTCAAGCAGGCAGCTAATCTGATTTGGGCTCTATTCAGCACTCACAACTGCTTCTGCAAGGAGAGGAGGGGGTGGATGGTGGAGAGGGGGAAGTTCCATGGACTCCATGTGAGGCTGCAGCAAACCTGGTGCTCTCTGGCTGGGAAATGTTCACTCCTGATGTACAACAGCAAGCACAGAATTAGATTTCCTTTTTGCCCCCTGCTTCTATTTTTCCTGACTGGTATTCATAGGACTAGCAAGTTATGCTGGTTTAAAAAAAAAATAAAAACAAAAACCCCCTAAAGTTCTATAACTCCCCTTTAGCAAGATAGAGACACGAATGGCTGTGCAAAGGTTGCTAAATGCAAATTTAGTGTTATAATTAGGCCTTCACTATTGTTTTCCACTTTTAAAAAAGACTAGGTGTTTTTTTTTTTTTTACACTTATTTGCCTTTTTGCTCCAAAGGCGCAGGTTTTGCTTAGCTTCTGCAATGGGCTTTCGGGTGACAGCAGATTTGTGAGTTGGGTTTGATAAATCGGTGGCTGTACCGCTTGGGAAGCTGATGTTCTCAGCTGTGCAGAGCTTTAAAAAAAATCCTTCAGAACCCAACAAGCACAGCAACTCAAACCCCTCATTTTGAGCCCTTCATTTGGTTGTGACAGGCAGCACTTGTGGCTCTTCCCTCCGAGGATGTGAAGTGCAGGCAGACAGGAAAGTATACGAGGTAACCATTATGTTTAAGTCAACACAAGAACATGCCAGGAATGTTGCTGATGCTTTAAGAATGCACCTAATTAATTTAAAAGTTGTTCTGTGGGTATTATTCCCTAACCTAACCGTGAGAACAACTGCTATTTTCTTTTTAACAGAGGTAAAAACAAAGCAGGGCTGCTCTGTTTAGGTGGGAGAGCTGCCCAATTTTCAGGGCAGGTAAGGCAGATTAATAACAGGCCACTCATAAGAAGGTTTCAGATCTCACTGTCAGAGGGTAATAATTAATGATCAAATGTTAATGGAGATGCTGGGCTGTTGATGCCATTAATTCAGCTCAGTGGAGCCAGTCCTGCCCAGGACCTGCCACAGCTGTCACTGCATTCGCTTAATTATTCCAAGGCCTTCAGGCTCTTTTTCCCTTTCTCCTGCTAACTGCAGGACAGTATGTTTCCACTGAAGCAGAATTATGGAGAACGCCCCGATTCCAGGGCACTGCCTGCCCGGCTCCACACGCAGACCTACAGGCAACAGAGACAACCACAAAGTTAAACAAATAACCTCTCCCTGCCCCTCCACAAAGTCACTTTTTTTTTTTTTCTTTTTTTTTTTTTTTTTTTTTCAGAAAGAAGTGGGATGATTAAAAATAGCTCAGGGTGGGGGGTGCCTCAGCATCATGGTCTGGGTCCATCAATGGTATCATGGGTGCTTTGCTGGGGTTTTGGAAGGGCTGGTCCTTACTGGGAGGTCATTTATAGATTTCTATATGCTGGTAGGGACTTCCTGCCAGCTTAGACCAACCAGTAAATTCGTAATTCCTACCAATTCCTACCAGCTGGTAGGCATCTTAGATATTCCCAAGGACTGATATAATGAAGCATCAACCAGTTCTCAGCTAAAGGTGAATGTTAAATAGGGCAAGAGTAACTAAATTCCAGTGAAGTCCCAAAATCCAGAGAGTAGTAATCCTTAAAATAGCAGGGCAGTGGATCTCAGACTAGGGGTGAAAAATTTATTGGTTAAAAGGATGTTTTTGTCAGACTTGAGGATGGAGAAATGGGAGTTTTTGGTGTTAACTCTGTACAGTCCTGCTAAGACGTGAGAAAAATCCTAATCCAGTCTTTCAAACAATTTTTCAAACTTTTTTTAATGTCTTGCCTCTTTTTCTGATGCAAAATCCCCTGATATTTCTCCCCATTCTTCTTAAAGGACTTGCCAATTATTTTAATTGCCCTGCCTCTACCACCTCCCTAAAAACAAAACAAAAAACCCCCCACACACACCTAGAAAATGCAGAAAGGTTGTTTTTTTTTTTTTCATTTAATTTCCAAGTCTGAGGACTGCTGCATTTTCGAACTAGTCCAGTGTGTCTTGAGCTGCAAGGCTGGAATGCCTCTTGACTCGCTTCCAAACTGAAGTGCTTAAAAAAATGTGAAGCACTACAACAATTTTAAATCACTCTATACACTGCACATGGTGATTTAAAATAATTGAAGCTCTTCAAATTTTTATATGCCCTTGAATTTGGAAGTGATCAAGGTTCTGAGCATGTGCAATACACAATGATTTAAAATTATTAGAGCTCTTCAAATTTATCATAAGTGCTTCAGCTTGAAAGTGATAGGGAATCTGGACTTCAGCGGTGTAAAGTGATTTAAAATTATCAGAGCACTACAGATGTTTTATAGGTGCTTTAATTTGGAACTGATCTCAGTTCTGGACTATACCAATGTATAGCATATTACTTTTAAAATCACTGAAGCAGTTTCATATTTTTCCAAACAGGTTTTCTTAAAGTGAAACATCTTTGATAATTTTAAAATACGTTATGTTGCGAGCGGCACCCTTTTAACAGAATATTTTGCACTCAGTAATGGTAGCAGGAGTGATTGCAGTTGGGCTGCAATTTTCCTCTCTGACTTTTTATAAGAGATCAAAGGTTCACACATGGATGTTTTGTGGCTTCACCTTCCCAACTCAGCTGCTGTGGAAGTGATGCAAACCTGGCATTGGAGATCCACACAGAACCTGTGCCTATGACCCAGAGAGTACAGGTTCTGTCCATGTGTGCATAAATTAGGTAAAAGAAAATGGAAATGGGTTTTTAACTATGCAATTCCCCAGTTTGGGGGTGTAAATACTCACCTGCTGCTGATTTCACTGGGATGATTCTGGCATGTCTCTTGGTGATTTCTTCTTGGATGTTTTAGGAGGATTAGGAAAAGAGGATAAAATAGTCTGAAATCTGAAATACAGGAAAAAGGACTTTTTCTAAAGAATAGTTGATGAGTTCATATAATCAATAAAATCAAAGAATGGTTTGTGTTGGAAGGAACCCTAAATATCTGCTTGTTCCACCTTCCCTGTCATATACAGGGACATCTCCCACTAGATTTGGTTGCTCTAAGCCCCATTCCACCTGGCCTTGGATATTTCCAGGGTTGGGGCAGCCACAGCTCCTTTGGGCAGCAATTCACTTGAGAGGGTTGTGAACTACACTATTACCTACAAGCTTGGATAATGACATAAATGTACATAAGCTTATTCTTTCCAAGCAAAAATGCCCTGTAAGTTATGCTTAAAATAGTGTTTGAAGCCATAAGTGTGTGATTTGATTGTTTGGAAGAATTTTTTGGTCCTGAGGTCTCTGTGTAAAGCTTTTGTGTCACTTATGGCCATATTTACACCAGAGCTGAGTCTTTGGTGCTGGGATGAAGATTAGCAAGTGCTTCATGACAGCCTCTTTTCCTTTGGAATAGCTGTTGGCAGCATTTCTGAAGATGTTTTTGTTGTGAGTGCTATGAAGGAGCCTTGTTTGCTGGAGATGAAATAGATGTTTCTGGAAACTGGAGGTTGCTGGGTCTGAGTCAGGGACTGAAGTCAGTGATCACTGTCACTTCAGCACGGTGAATGCTCACTGAGTGGGCATTGTCCTCCTTTTCCTGCTTCTCAAGTATTCCCTGATTTTCACTTAAGGCTACAGTCACAGTGAGAAAATCTCAGGTTTCTTTTTCTTTTTCCATTGACTTCCTATTCTCAGCAAATATTTTAGTTTTGATTAAAAGGGAAGGAAAAAAAAAGTCGAGTAAATGAAAATTAACTCACACACAGAAAAGAACAACCTCCATTTGAATAAAAAATTTCTAACACAGAGGAGTCATTTGACCTGTGCTCTTACTTCTCTGACTCTCCAAGTCACTGTGAGAGTAGAAATTTAACAGGATTAGGAATAAAAGATTCTAATAATAGCAAGTATTTTACATTTAGGATTATGATGGAAGATACCATCATTAACCTTAGCCCTAGGACTTGTTCTAACACCATTAACATCCTGACCTAGAGCTTAACACCATCCTATTTTCCTGGGTTGGCAAAATACTTGGCTTTGTCTTAAATTTTCCTTTTTTTTTTTTTTTTTCTTATTACAAAAAGCAAGTCGAACAGTTTGTGTTTGTTTAATGTTTTAAGGTCTTTCTCTTTTGATGTTTCTCCTTTGGGGATAAGAAGCTTATGATGAGAGAAGGGGAACAGTAGTCTTCGTTTTCAGGTTTAGGAGAGGGATATTTAAATGCAGGAGGTTTAGTTAGGTGGCCTATTTCTGCTGCAGATCAATGGTGTTGAGGGCTCGACTGCCCTTTGTGCTTGGAAAATCTCCTGCTCGATGTGTGAAGTCAGGAACACAAAGCCATACATGGGCAGCAAAGTAACTTGCTTTATATTAAAATATCCTCTGTGATTTTTGTTTCCAAAAGGGCTGGTTTGGGGTTGACAAGCCATGGGTTTTGGAGCCAAGCCACCATTTTGAGTGGGGTATACTTCAATTGTGCCTTCCACTTAATTTTGGGGGGCAAAAGCTGAGCCCAGACTGAGTTCACCTGTTTTGGTGCTGGAGCTTCTATCTGCTTTTAAGGGGTAAGAAAGTTGAGGAGGGGAATGAGTGTGTGGGGTCTGTGTGAGGGGGAGTGGGGAAGCCATAGCTGGGTGAAGCAGTGCATTCAACACTGATTTCTACAGCATTTCTGATAAAAATCTATTTTAACATCAGTTCTGTCACTTGGTACTAGCAGATAAAGCAAACAGTTTAAGAGAAGGCTGTGTAATTTATGCTCTGTCAATATTTCAGTATTTCAAATCACTAAATTTAAGAAATTTATTTGCAGCATTCACTGATATCAAGAAAATTTAAGTCATAATGACCCTCTTAGACTTTTCCACTGTTTATTGAGTTTGCCATAACAGGACTTACGTCTCTTTCTGGCAGAAGGTGTTAGGACTTCTTGAATGGTACCAAATGCCAAGGTTTTATTCCCAGCTGAAACCTGGTGTGACAGAGCAGCGTTGGGTCCTCTCTTCCTTGTCTCTGGCAAGCAGTGGCTCAGAGACAGCTCCTACAAGTTAAACCCATCACACCAAATACATTCAGTTTTGTCCCATGTTACCTGTCATGGGCCACGTTCACAATTGCTTTATTCAAACTAATTCAACTTTTGTTTGGAGAAGTACGAACTCATCCAAGAACCTGGCCCTGCACGGTGTCCTTATGTTGATCTCTAGGAATTGCTACAAAGATTTAAGTAAACCTCAAAATTACTGGCCATAAACTTTAGGCTTTTTTTTTTGTTGTTGATGTTGACCCACTTCTCCCCACCTTGTGAGTACAGGGATGATGGGCAGTGGAGCAGAATAATCACTCTTCAGGCATATAATGCTGTGAATAATTTGTACTTTAAAATAGATCCTGCATAGGGTGGATATAAGAGGAATTTTAATACACAAATCATCTTTAATAGATATTGTCAAAAAATAGTGAGAACTCAACTCCTCCCCCATATTCCTATTCCATTTACAAAGTGTATGAGAAATTACAGTCTTAAACACAGAAAAGTGACAAATTGTTGCAGCATGAAGTGAACGATGATATATGGATACCACAAATCCTTAATTAGGTGGGTTTTATTTAAAGTTGACAGAACTTACATTTTTCTAATTAATTTTTTTACCTGTTCAAAGAACTTGATCTCTTTTCCAGTTGAAAGGACTTGGCCATTACAACTTTTTTTTTTAACAAAAAGAGAGCGAGTCCTAAAATAATATGGGGTCCATTATTTTTTATATGCAGTGGTAACAGATTTGCACTTTTAATTTGACTGTGTTAAATGTTATGGAAGAAGCAGGTCACATGAGGGTGAACTGTCTTTATTGTTATCCTAATATGTTTAAAGGGAGACATTCAAGCCATACTAATTTGTGTGATAATAACACCCTCATCTGGGCGGCCCCAAGCCAGGGAAATCACTTCATCTCATTCAGCCTTTTGCTGAGTTATATTACATGTATTACCATGCATTAGCAGGCTATGTAAATTTGCTGTCCTTTGAATGACAGTTTATTATGCTGGCGCCTCATAGGTAGAGTGGTTGCAGGCATCTTAAAGCGGGTTTTCCTCTTCGACATAGGCATCTTCTTTGAATCTGAAAAAAGGAAAGCAATTATTCGAAAATGGCAATCCTTCCACTTGGGGAGAAAGCTGTCAGTTGTTATTAAGAGGGCTCCAAAGGTCTGTGACAATTGGTTTTGTTTCCCGAGTTGAGCTCTGTTTTGAGTTGGTCTCAGCCGCAGATCGTGTGTGGTGGTTTGGCTTCCCTGAGTGAAGGGAGTTGGGCAAGTGAGGAAATTCAGTCACTGGAGCCTTTTTGGCCCAGTCTCTGTGAGATGAATGTGTCTTTTCTCATGCAGCAGCTCCATCCTAGCAAGTCTGTGCTCATGGTGAAGTCAAACCACTGAAGTTTCCCTGGAAAGTCCATCTGAGGGAGGCTTTTGTCTGTGTGGGGAAAAAATGGTGCAATGACAATGGGCAGCATGTTGGTTCTTCTGCTTGGGTGACTGGAGAGGATACCTGCCCAGAAATACCTGTAATCCAGTTAATTGTGGCATCCCTGGAAATCTACTACAGCAGCTGTATTTCTGACAAAGCGTTTCCACCTGGCTTGGCAGGGCTTGCTCATAAACTGAATTATTAGCAGATGAAGACTGCATATTTGACTTGTCTTGTGATTTTTTTTTCCCTAATTTTAATCTTTTTGTAAGTGAATATTTCAAAGACTGCTGGGCATTGTATTTCCAGGAAAAGCACCAAATCTTTTCTGCAAGTTAAACCATTAAAAGCAAATAAATAAAATAATTTTTAAAAAGTGGTGAAACACTAACCATCACCCCCAAAAACTCTTTCATACCTTGTAAGCTTGATATTCATGCTTGAAAAAATATCTATGAAATCACATTATCGTGGAACTTAAGTAAGTTTGGTGACAGCTTTATAAAAGTTTCTACTACTTTGAATTCAATAGTTTGCCATCTTTTAAGCATGTATTCAACATTTATTTAACCTAGGCTACGATATACTCAGCCTCTGGAAAAATATCAACAATTTAAGATTCTTCCAGAGGCTGAGTATATCATAGCCTAGGTTAAAGACATGTCGAATACATGCTTAAAAGATGGCAAACTATTGAATTCACAGGTTAAAGCACATAGGAAGTGCATGAAAAGAATCTCAAATGCATCTTAGAATATGGCAAACATTTTTGTGTTTGAATAAGCTAGATGTGCTGTTCCAGGGAAGGTGCAGGGTCTGAAAAATTGTATTTATATATGAAAATAATAAATCTGATTCAAGAGACCATTGGATGAACTTTCTAGGGAGTGTTATGATCTGGCTTGGAGGAAGCACATCCACTGTCTGTTGCATTTTTTTATGGTGAGGATGGTCAGGCCCTGGCACAGGGTGCCCAGGGAAGCTGTGGCTGCCCCTGGATCCCAAGGCCAGGTTGGATGGGGCTTGGAGCAGCCTGGGACAGTGGAAGTTGTCCATGTCCGTCACAGAGGGTGGAATAGAGGGCTTTAAGGTCCCTTCCAAACCCGTTGGGGAAAGCATTTTAGGATTCCATGAAGCTGAACATTTGAAGGCCCTGTGGTGCACAAGGATCTTCTCCATCACTGTGCAGCAGCCCTGCTGTTGTGGGGCTTCTCAAGGACAGAATCTTCTGCCCACACAACACCAAAAGCCAAGTTTCTTGTGTTCCGACAGGAACGTTCTAAGCTTTTCCTGTTTTGGTGTCTGGTTTTGTTTTTTGCTTCTTATTTTTTAAATAATGAAACAAAATTTGTTGTCTCAGAAGTGCCCATGAAACAGAGGATAAGCCAGTCGTGCCCTGCTTTACTCTGCTGTGCCTCATGGGTTTCACAGCTCTGTCTGGCTCCTCTGTGTGTGTGAGTGTTGTAGCAGAAAGTCCATGAACAAGCTATGGATGGAGCATTTGCCTCTTGAATGTCTGTGCTTTTGTTGATTTGTCACATAAATGTTATATAAATGTGGCTTTCTGTGTGTTAATATTACATACTGTTGAGGTGCTTGCAGTCCCTTCAGCATTCAGGAGGACTATTTAAAAATTAACTAAAAAGCAGGTTCCACCATTTTATGGCATTACCTGGTTTAACGTGAGCATATGAATTATTAACTGCCTGTCTTGTTAAGTACCAGATCAGTGCCTTTTGCTGCAGATGGGGAGAAAAAAGCATGCAATGTAGGAGTACTCTGTAAGGCAGTAGTAAAATAAAATAATAATTAAAAAAAAAACAAGTTCAAAAGTGAATATGAAGTGTGGGCCTTGTGTGGGTTCTTGTGAGACAGAGGGACCTTTCCTCAAATTAGTTGAGCCCTCATTGCCAAGGTGCTCATCAAATAAAAGTCATGGAAGTTTGCATGCTTCCAAACTTATTTGGATGAGGAGAAATTTGAGCTGAATAATTTATGTAGAGTAAATGCTGTGAAGGTCTGTGAACTGTGTTTCTGACCTATCTGTAGAAATTAATTTAATCCCAGCATGGTCCATTGGCAGTGGTTAGAATTGCCTTTGCAGACAGCTACAAACTCCCTCAAACAGAGGTGAGGAGCTCAGCTTTCCTGTCAAATGATGCCTGGAAAACAGAGAACTATCTCTGTTCCAAGGAAAGCCTCTAAAGTCTACAATGTGAAGCAGGCTCTTCATGTTTTATTGTCAATCTCTTTGAAATAACAGAAATCAGCCCAAAAGTGAAGAAACAAAAGGTTACTAAAATCTGTTTATAACCAGATTGCTTCTTAGACAGGCTCAGATTTTCTCCATATCATGGATGAATGGAGGTCTGTCACAAAACCACTGTAGCCCAGTACTGGAGATGGGGAAGTCTAGGGGTTTATGACTGGCAAAGTCCTTGATATGTACTGGAAAACACTGGGCATTTCTACTTTTCTCATGATACTTGGAAATAGAGGAACCAGGCAGATGATGAGTTTCTGCTTTCTGAAAATGAAGTGCCAGCATGATTCCAGGAAGCCAGATATGTTCTTAAGGTTTTGAAAAAGCTGAGTTGAAAAGTCTTGTCTCTATATGTGGATATTGGTACATTTGACCTGAGCAAATATTAACTAAAGAGCTGTTGGAGTAGCGGAGTTCAGAGGTAAATGAGAAGTGCTCCTGTAGGGTCATTCCCTGTCAATCCTCAGTTCAGCCACCCTCCTTTTCCTTTATCTTCTGCTCACCAAGCACTTGCACTGATCACTGCCTGTGCACATGAGCTCCTGGTGAATTGATACTCTCCTGTCCTCAATATTACTTACTTGGGTTTATCTGTTGTCATATCATCACTTCTCTCTGCCCTATCCTTCCCTTTTAATTTTTGAAAGATTTTCTTAGAATGCCAGCTCTGGCAGAAATGGTCACTTCTTCCTTCTGTACTGTTTAGAAATCACATGGAGCCAAAAATTTGCAATGTTTGTGCATCAGCTACCTGGGAGATGGAGAGCAGCTGTTTTCTCTTGTGAAAGGCAGAAAAAAAGTGAGGTCAAAGTATTAACTCTTTTCTCAATTATATATATAGTGTTTGTTGTGATTTTTTTATTAGTTTTGGGGCTTTTTTATTCCAAGATTTTTCCCTACTCTGAGCTAAAATTTTCTTGTGGAGAAGACTCATTTTTCTTTTTCCTTTATTATTCTTGACCTATGGCTCGTGAAAGGGGCTTCTGATTGTCCAGCTGACTATAAACCTTTGTGAGTGTGAAGCAATACTTTGTTCCCAGTGATCTGGATTAAACAAGGCCATTCTCTATCCTCACGTGAAGTTCTGTGTTTAAATCACACCATATAAAATCTCCAGCTCAGCAAAATCTTCAGGCTGCAGCAGTGCACAACTGCAAACTCCCACAGAGGAATGAAGCGTCCCACAAATTGTGGCAAATTTCCCACAAAGTCCTGCAAATTGCAACAAAATCCATGGGAAAAGAGACAGGAAGTGATTTTCCCTGCCTGGGGAGAGCTGTTGTAGAGGTCTGACCTGCAGGTTCTCACAAAAGTTGGAGGGGAAAAAAATACATTTTTAATGTTGCACTGTGGAATATCTTTCTTTTTCCGATTTCCTATTTAGGGGGAAAGCACTAAAAATGTAGTATGTGTTTTAGATGTTTATTTCTCACTGGTGTGAGATAGCCACAGGTACATGTAACAGTTCAGTACAATACAGGGATCCTGGATAACATGACTGCTGCTGGTTGTACCTCTCCTCTTTTACCTACAACTCCTTGACTCCCCAAAGTGGCACTACTTGAACCACTGCCATTTCAAATATTAGTAGAAAGCCACATATTCTTTCATGCTTCAGTTGTAAAGGGAGTGTATAAATTATTTAATTGGGAGAAAGTATTGCATTAATATATTTACACTTCTAATGCATTTACAGAAACGTGCTCCTCCCTAGTGAGAATAATACAACGTCAGTGTAAAGTTGCACCGGAGACACAACTGTGGATTGCAAGGAGCTCTGCACAGGGAAGCAACCCCTTTTCATCCTCTTCTAGGAGGTGGTTGCTGCATTTTTAGAGCAAGATACAGCTGCCTGCTGTACCCTCGCTGGAGCTCTGCCAGAGCCTACTTTTCCCTCAAGAAACATGTGGTTGTTATACATCCGTCTACTTTGCCTCGCTGCTCCCTTCATCTCAAGGGCAACTGCTCTCTGCAGATCACTTGTACCTTCCCAAACTGAGTTTGGGATAATGGCCCCGTGGATGCCATGTGTCTTAATCTGATTGCCAATGTCAACTCAAAGGAATGTGTTCCCCTAAAAGTCTTCTAATTTAAGTGCAGCGAGGCTTTTTGCACTAGTCTGGTTAACTAGCACCCAGGCTTGTGATCTGCTTAGGCTTATGTTTCACAGGTACAGCTAGAATTCTGAAATATTTTAAACCATATGCCTGTTTGCCTCAAAGAAGAGTCTCTGTTTTTTAAATTTCATTTAATCCTCTCTGGTTTTACACTTTAAGGCTATGGATTCTCAGCTGCTGCAAAAGCATTGAAATTAGAGTCCAGATTAACCACAGGCTTCAAGAATAGTATCAACGCTGAAAGTGGTTTTGAATGGGATGTGGATGTTTACTAGGAATGTTCTGCTGCACAAAACCCACTCGTGGGTTGGAAAGGGACTGAGTTAATAAAGGAGTGAGCCAAAAGGAGCAGGGAATACTGTAGGCTCATGTGTGTCCAGTGCTTGTGGTCACAGTTTAGTTGCCAGAACAGAAATATGAATAGGAAATGACCACTCTGAACAGAGATGATTTGTGTTGTCCATACTTTTCCACAGAGCCAGTGGAGTTACCTGGCCAGGGTTATGTGAGTGTGGCCCGTGGGCAGTGACAGCTTTCTGACGTGCTTTCCCACCTCCCTGTGATTGCTGCTCATGACTTTCCAGAGATAGTGTATATAAAGATATACCTTTAATGGATGTACTGAGCCACTCCTGGCACAAGGCTTTGGTGGAATGGGTAGATCTGTTTCACCAGGAAATGTTTCTTAGATCTAGGTTAGAAGTTTGGACCAAAGTTGAGAAAGAGGAGGTTAAGGGACAGGGTTTGTGCAGCCAGGTTTGGTGTCCTGACCCAGTCCTGTGGGAATGGAGCCTACCCTTGTGCTCTGTGCTTTTGCTGCTGTGGGTTTGCAGAACTGCTCTGGTAGAATTTGGAGAAGGCTGTTAATTTCCTCGTCTCTTTTTCCTACACTTCTTGTTTTGTTCTTTGCTTTCTTTGTGGCTAGACCTGGACAGGTAAATAAGGAACACGCTTCAAGGGTGCTTCTGGCTGCAGGAAAATCATTCCACCTTTAATTTGTATTTTAGGAGTAGAATAAACTCATCTTCCAGACTGAACTCCATCATGTTTTTCTAAGTCAGTGATTGTGAGAAACCAAGGCAAAGCCACTCTGAGTGTGGATTCACTACTGAGAGTTGGAGAGCACAGACTTTCTCTTGCTGCCCTGACCTAGGGTTGTGTTGACCAAGCCCTGAGCAACCTGGGCTAGTGGAAGGTGTCCCTGCTGTGTCAGGGGATTGGAACAAGATGATCTTTAAGGTCCCTTCCAAACCAAGTCTTTCTCTCAAAGTGCATCTATGTTAGTACTTAAACTCTGAGGGGACTTGCCAACAGCTCTTGGCAGTTTTATTGCTCATGTTATTTTGCTCATGCCCATATAGCACCAAAAAGTCCACACATTTACTAAAAATATTAACAAAAATGCTAAAAAAAAAACCCTGAAACAAATTAAGCCAAGCAAACCCTCTCTCTCAAGCCTGAAGTTGAGTGGAAACATTTCTGATGCTTTCTTTTTAATAGAATAAAGATGTGCACTAAAGTGCAACTGGATTTATGACAGAATGACCCCCTGTCCATTTACTGTTTCCAGGAGAGCAGCAGCCTTCGGCATGCGCTTCCCAGCTTCCTGAAAGGTGTTGCAGCTCTGCCTCAGAGCTCTGGTATCCAGGATAACAGTGATTTACCTTATTTACTCGAGGCTGACCTCCCCTTTAGTATACTGCTCCTTCACTTAGTCAGCTCGATGGGTGCCAGATATTGTTCTCCTGCAGGAAGTTCTTCCTGGAATTCTGCAACAAACCGAAGGCTGAGACAGTGGGAAAATGAAAATAAGGTCGACTTTCCCTTAGGACTAGAGAATAGTAGAAATACACTGACACCATTTGAGACCTTCTTCCCAGAAAAATAGAAGCCACAAATACAGCCAGATTACACAAACTGATTCCAGTACATAATTAGTTCTTATCATTCCTATTTTTCCCTAAGATGAATTTCACCTAAACTGTATTTAAAGGAAAGAGTAAAGTGATCTATGATCTAGTAAAAATGTATTTGTAGATTTTTGTCAGATTTTAGTATGCAGAAATATTAATATGTGCTGAGTATTACTCAATGCAATCAAGAATTTGCAAAATCAGGGGCACGGGAGATAACTTGCGTAAGGCAGAGCAGCATTATTTATTTGTGCTAAGAAGTGCACTTTCAGTCCAACTTCAAATAAGCAAATATTCCTGGCAGGTCCTTGCAAACACCCTCCTTTGCTGTCCCGGGAAAATGTGAGGCATCTCTGAGAAGTCCCACAGCTTGAGCCACACTGAACATGCATCAGTGACAGGCTGAAGGAATATATATATTTTTAGGATATTTATGGTTCCTTTCACCCCACTTGGCCCCAGTTTCCAGAAATTATGAATCATGGTTTTTGATAAAACAGAAAAAAGAGGCAGTGAGGAAAAAGAAGTCGTCCATATTTGCTGGGAATTGTTGTTGAGAGTCAGTTTGTCAAACACATCTCCTCTTCACATCTATCTTCACTTTCTCAAAGAGGGCCTGGAGAAAGCTTTGGGTCTGCTTTTTAAGATACAGAGGTTACTGACAAATTGCAGACCGGTGATAAAAAACCGAGATGACGATGAGGAGGACAGGAATACTGCAGAGTTTGGGCAATAAAAAGAGACAGAGCTGAAAAGTTACCAAGGAATGTTTCAGAGAAACAAAGGATGTGGTCTTGGGGTCTCCAGAGACTGCAGTTATTTTATTATATTCTGTTCCTATTATCACTTTTGTTTCATTCCAGGGAGATTTTCAGCAACTTAAGGAATAGACTTTGGGGCCAGCTATGTGTGCATGCAACTCCTCTTGGATTCCACTGGAGCTATTTGTGAGCAACAGAGGGCAAAATGTGGCCTTTGGCGGACGATTCCTGCAGCCAGTTTGTAGTGTCAATATGTATCCACAAAAAATGCAAGCATCCAAAAGTCATTGCTTTAACCTCCCATTAACATGAAAGGCTCTGAAAGTGATGGGGATGTGTTACTTATATTTTTTTTTCCCCCTCAGATTTTGAGGCCCTTTCTATCCCTTTTGTGTTATAGTCACAACTTATTTATTTATTTATTTTATTCACTGAACCCAGCAAGCACACATAGTCCCTGTAAAACAGCCACTAGAGCCCCTGTCAGGTACCATTCCAATTTTACGGTAAATTTCCTGTTTTATGGATTCTTTTCTGAAAAACTCCTCATGGTATTCTCCAAAGAACATGAGCTTTCCTTTAAAATATAAGAAGTTGCTGTCCTGTAAATCGTATTTTGCTTTAGTCCTGAGCTTTTCTTTACTTTTGATCTCAACGATTATTGTTATTACTTCTTAAATGTTTTATTTCAATTTTAAATGTTTCTTAGTAGAGTTGTTATCTTGGAGTTTCTTAAAAATACATATTTTATTGTGTTCATCTAACTACATAGATGTTCTTCAGATATAAGAATAAATCTTATTTACAAACCCCTCCCTCTGTTCAGGCTGTGGTTAAAACACATGTACAGGATATCACAATTTGAAGTGTGCAAGGCATTTGTGTTTTAATTAAAATCTTAGAGGAGAAACTTGTTCACATGAATTACTAGCTGGATTTTTAGCAGGCTGTATAAATGGTGACAAATTACATCTTTGTATTCAGGGAGAGTGTGGAGTTACTTGGTGAAAATCACTACATATGTTAAATCTTTTCAGTGTCTGCTATAAATATTGAAGATATGTGGGTATGAAATTATATGAGCGCAAACGACCCAAGAGTAATTAAAATATTTGATCTGCTTCTGTTTGCTGCAAAAAGGAAAAAAATCTGATTTTCAGACTGTCTTTAAAAGATAAAAAAATGTGAGAAGTAACTTCCTCTTACAGTTACAGTGTCAATGTTTGTGGTGAAATAGGGCAGGGCAGATAAGGTTCAAAGCATTTAAGGGAAATCCTCACAAACCCTGAAAGGCAGCACTTGTTTCATACCGTGATTTCAGTGGTGAGATACCTGAGACACTTTCCTTGTAAATACGTGGATTTACCCCAGTGATTTTTGTGTATATTTATCCTCTACGTCTGCCTTATGTACATATTTGTTTTGTGCAAGAATCTGTCTTGCTGGAAATACTTAAAGTTTTCCTCCTCAAATAAGAGATACTGCTGAAGGTGGTTCTTGCTGGTGATATGCTAAAATTTTGGGGTTGTGAAGTTTGTGAGGTCTTACTAACTTGAACTAGAGGACTGGAATGCTGTGTTTTTCCCACCAAAAAAATGATTGCTGGTCTGTGTGTCAGGTGCAGCTAGAGAAAATAAAACTGCTGGCAAGAAAGTGGTTTTTGAGAAAAATGGAGTTCTTAAATTCAGTGGAATCTGCAGAGGACACGGTGTAGTTATTGGTGAACCTCTCATGCTTGGAAAAATACCCTAATATGTCTGTCTCAAGTACAAGTGCTCATCTTCAAAAATGACACCTCTATTAAATTAACTTGTTTCTGCCAGCCTCTTGTTTACTTAGGGCTGCTTTCACTGTTCCATAAAATGCCAATAATGGAGATGACTTACGTCATCTCCTTCGACATGTGCTCTTTGATGTGTTTTTATCCCATCTGTACAAGAAAAGATTTAGGTCTTGTGATTAGCTCAAAAGACTTGAGTTTTGCCTTTTGCTTGCAACTCCTTATGACCTCCAGCTTCAATGGTGCTGAATATTTTCAGAGGCAAATTGAAGGGAGAAGCAGCAGCAGGTACCTTCTTGCTGGGAATCAGTTTAGGTATATAAGTGCCCATACATCTATAGATGTAGATTTATATGTATTTACAATATATAAATATATGATCTGCTTTTCGTTTGTCTAGCAAGGTAGTTGTGATATTAAAATAGCAAATGTCCTTACAGATTAATTTAATCCCCACAAAGCTGTTAAAGTTCTACAGACAAACAGTGATATGACTCTTCTTGAAGGAAATGGAGATTAATTTCATTTCTAAGCATGAACTCAACGAGTTTCCACTGGTAAATTTTTATGGGAGTTGTTCCCAGGGCTTTTGGACAACTTTAGGAAGCAAATCTCTACTGCTTTAACTCGCTCTTGAATAATTCTTTCTGTGCTGAAGTGCTCTATGCCCCATGTGTGGAGTTAGCTGTGAGTACATGGAAATTTACTTTCCTTATAATGCATTATTTTTCTAGTTTTGTTCTGGTCTCTCAGCTTCTTCAGACTTCCCCTGGTCTAATGGACTGCTTTTAGTGAGGACTACGACTTAAGATAGTGCTTTGCCTATGCCCTAAAATATCTTAGGTGGTGGTAGTGGCATATCCTTAAATATCAAATGAAAATTCAACAGGAACAATCCTTTCTTATTAATTAAGCAACCTCACCTTAAGGGCAAAGGTGTTTGCCAAAACATGGATAATGGTTCAATGCCATGGGCAGTGGAGGGACAGCTGCAGCATCCAGTGTACACCTTGGACACACACAGGGATTAGAGCAAAGAACTTGTTGACTGTAGGAGGCACTGAATTAATCCAAACACTAAAGGAATCTCCTCAGTTTGCTCTCTCTTTTTAACTTATTGATCAATCTGTTCTTGTAAACCTACTTAACGATTCTTGGTAAACCTACTTAAAAGTTCTTTTACTTTGCTTCCAATAATGTTGCCCTCTGTGTTTTCAGCAAGTTTTGTGTTCTTCCACTATTTAGGAATGTTTCCCCACGTTCAGAAGCTGCACTAGAGTGGTGAGTGCATTTACTTCAATATTATTTCAGGAACAACTGAAATTCAAAATGCAGCACTTGGCAATAATTCTAGGAGGAAAAACAAGGAGTTAAAACTGGGAAGAACAGCTACCCGTCCAGTGTCTGATGTTCTGTAGGTGTGACTCTGTGAGGTGGCTGTTTTTTCTTTTTACTGCGGGCAAATAATTTCTGACTATTTCCATAGCAATTTCCATTGCTTGAATAGGTCGCCCGACTCTGCGCTTTTTGGCTTTCTGGTTTGTGTGTTTTCAGACAATCTTGGCAAAGCCCCTCTCCTACACTGGCTCCTCTACGAACATCTCCCTCCAGATATCATGCAGAGGAGAAAAGAAATTGTTGCCTGGGTTTGTTTGTTGTGGTTTGGGTCCCAGCGCTGCTCGCGCTGAGCTGAGACATGAGGTTCGTCACTTCTTGAGCGCCAGGAGAAAGGAAGCTGCTGCTGAGGGGAAATCCGGGAGCTTCCTCTTCCTGCTGGTCAGCCTCTTTCTTCCCGAGGCTGGCCCCTTTCCCAATGGGCTGCTAAGAGCCCAAAGCTCACTGGCTGAAATCCTGGCCTAATTAACACCGGTGCCAAGCCTCCCATTGACTTCAAGGCTCTCACCCAGCGCGTCACCGCATCCAAGGGCCGCCTTGCTCCATT
>VZTZ01042582.1:0-147500 GCA_013400955.1 Drymodes brunneopygia | reverse complement strand
CGCATGCAATTTTTATTAATTCCTGCCTAAAACAACGCATTCAGGAGTAAAATTGCTGTGCAAATGACAAAAACAATTATAATTTTGATTCTTCGGTTCTGAAAGTATGAACTGCTTTATCTTAAATATGACTAGATTAAACTAGTAATAAGTTCACCTCTCCTTGAGCCTACACAGAGCAGTTTTGGTTGTGGCAAGTGCATTTCATTTTGAAGTTGGTTCCACTTAAATTGATTGTTCTTGTCTTTAGAAGTATTTTTGAAAGCGAGAGAGGTGTAGTTTTTCATTTACGCCAGCGACACGAACGGCAAAACTGCTTTTACTCATTGCAAATAGAAATTGTGCTGCTTGGAGAGAACCATCTATACAATAAAAGGTATTAAAGTGGATCGAGGATAATGCAAAACAATTCAGCAAGAGTGCCCAGAGATGGACACAAGGTTATAGTAGGCTATTCTTATATTTTTTTTTATCCCCAAAGCCATTTCTTGTTAGCATAGAGAGATGTTCCCTAACAGACATTGCTGTGGGAGTCAGACTGGACTGTGCCCCTCTTCCAAATGCAATTAATGGCCATGACCAAGCAGGCCTTGCTCTGCCTGCTCTCAGACAGGGGAAATGTATATTAAAGCTAATGGGAGTTGGCTGGATAGGGAAAAACAGGATGAAGACCCTCCATGTAAAGCTTAAAAAATAATTCTTTGTCCAAGAACCACTAAACTTTCTTTGCTTGCAAGATATTGAAACCTATGCTTGTTTTTTCCTATGCAGATACTGTTTTTCTATTGTTCAGTATTTTTGCCCTTGATGGTTCCACTCGCTGCCATACTAGAGTCTACAGAACTTTGCAGGATCATCTCTATCTGCTTTATTTTTGATTTCAAGCGTGCATGTTTTTATATGTGTCTGAAAAAGATAAATACCATGATTTTGAAATAGTCAGGAGAGCATCTATGGCAAATTATAGCAGTTTCAGAGTAACTGTAATTCCTTCACTAATAATTCACATGGAATCTGGGAGCAGAAAGGTTTGGATTTTCATTCTTTTTCAGAAAAGCAGAAGTGTCCAGTTGTAATAACTAGTATTTCATCAGCATGCTCAGCATCTCCTCAAATAACTTTTTCATATATTTAATTTGGAGGGGAGAAAAAGCAGAAGTGAAAGTCTGGAGTTTGGGGAATTTTTTGGGAACATTTGAAACATGAACCAGTGTGTGGCACACATGATTTGTGTGACTTGTGACTCTGTCTGCATTTCTATAATAATTATTATATTGATATTAATAACAATAGAAATGCAATGGGTAACCACAGTAGTAAAGGCAGTTCCTGTCCTGAAGAATTTTGCAAACTGAATAATTGTGGAAGAGAAAAGTGTGTAGAGGGAAAGGAGGAAGAAGAAATAGGCTTGGGAGCAGGAGAGTACCTGGTACCCAGTCCCACCACCTGTGCTCTGCCCTGCTCCTGCTTCTCATCTGAAAACCTAAAAATCTTTAGGCAGACTGGAGAGAGGGGGGAAAAAAGCAGTGTGAATTAAAAGATTTAAGAACTGATCTCATGTATTCCCTATTTCCTCGAAGGGAAAAAAACCCTTCAAAAACAAACAATCCAAGAAACACAGCAGAGACCAATTATTTCAGTTAATTACTTTTGAAATAAACTATTCTTGAAATGCGTAAAGGTGGGAGATTGTGACACATTTTATAGCTTTTTAATTTGTTTTCTTTTTCTTTTTTATTTGTATTAATGCTACAGTACTGATTAAAGAGGCCTTCATAGAACCTTTAGCACTGCCAAAAAACCTGGAGGTCCATGATATTGTGCTAAGAGCACTGGGCTGTGTGCTGGGGCTGTGCCTGTTTATTTGTGTGAAAAGGAGGGGGAAATGAAAATGAGAGGGTGTGCAGTGCTTGGGCTCACAACTTGAAGACTGGAGGTATTTTAGTGGGAAAAGCCACTAAAATTGTTTTTTTTTATTGGCACCTGGGTTCATGGATAAGGCAAGAGGATGCTGGGCCTGTGGGCTTGTGGTCATGTCTGGTCACTCTTATAGGCTGCTGAATTAATGCAAAAAACTCTGGCAAAATATCAGATTATTTTCTAATTTTGTTGACTTTTTAAAGACTCTGGATGAACTGGGTCAGAGGTTGATTGTGTGAGTCACTGAAGAAAAATCTGTCTGAGAATGGGAAGAAATAGGGTTTTATATCAGGATTTTTGAGATGGGAGGGACGTGAAGTGAACTCCAGCCAACCAGAAGAGTTTTCAGAGACAAGTAGAAACTCTTTGTTGCTGGATTAGCAAATGATAGGTAACACAGCAGCCACTTCTCACCATGACAAAATCCATCATTGACAAATCTCAGCCATTTGCTGATGAAGGAGGTGCTTTCAAATGCTTTTTTTAAAAAATATTCAAGTGTTGTTTGGGGCGTGGAAGCAACCTGGTCTGGTGGAAGGTGTTCCTGCCCATGGCAGGGGGTTGGAATGAGGTGGTTTTTAACATCCCTTTAACCCAAACCATTCTATGATTTCCAGCTGCTTAGTGAGGGATCAGTGAGGCTCTTACGGTGCACTATGGCAGAGTATGAGCATGAATAAAAGGCAAAATAAAATTACAAGAAAGTGATTTCTTAACTGGAGCTGAAAAATATTTTAATCAAATCATTCAGGAGTGGGAATGATCTCTTACAAGTCTGTAGAAGTCTTTTGAAATATTATTTCCTGTACACTCATTAGAGCAATCTGGTAAAAGGAAATGATGATTATGCACATAATTTAGGAAAGAGAAGAAAAACTTGGATATTTCAAGCAAAGCTGAAAGGTTTGTACTAGACAATCACTATGAAAAGAGAAACTCCTGACTTTGCATTTATAGGTTTACATGAAATCTTTTTGTGGGATAATCACTTTCTGATTCTAGACCCTTACCAGGAAAATTGGGAAACTTGTGCAAAGTGATGGCCTGACTGTAGTTAATTTTTAGACTTAAAGCTCGCTTTCCAGGAACTTCCACAGCACTTGGATGGCAAAGAGAGTTTTGTGTCCAGGTGACTCCCAGTAGTGCAAGACTGGACATGAAATTCATCTCATGAAATATCCCACGTACATGCAGAAAAATGAAACCCTGGCTAAGTTCTGATTGTTTTTTATGGTTTGTGATGTGAAATGAGGCTTTTGGCAAAGAAACCATTCCATGAATTTTAAAGGGATAGGGAACCCACTTCTACTGATCCTTTATTCCCAGGTCCTCTATGCTTGGTGCTGTCCCCTCTTATATTTGGCTCACACTGTAGGAACAGCTTCCCTCTCCTGTGGTGGCTGGGATATTTTGCTATTAAGATTTCAGTGATTTAAATAAAATATCTTACATATCAGGTTACCATGTGAACAGAAAGTGCACCAACCTCATGAAAGCTGCAAAAGTACCACCTGCATGCAGGAAATTGTCTCCACAATGGAAAATATTAGGGATAAAAAAATAATGGAAGGTTATAATGGTTTAACTTAAATAAATTGATGTTTATCTGCTGCTACAACTGCATCTCCCAGTTAGTAAATTACAACGAGATGCTTGAGGTTGTAAATCCCTCCTTCCTTGGGTCAGTCCTGTGAGAGAAGCAGCTCTGGGAGACTCAGGCAGGACCAAAGGGAATCCTCCCTCAGCACTGCAGGGAGCCTGGATCTTCTCCTCCAAAGGTCACCTCCTTACCCCAAACATATGCACACACTTTCCTTGAGCAAATTTTGTTGATGTCTGTTTGCTAAATGAATGTCATCCTAAATACACAAACTGTTGCATGGTTGTAAAGCAAAACCAGTTTGGTACTGATGATTCACTCCCTGTGGCTCTGCCCAGGCAGAGGGATTCCCTTCTGATTTTATTTCTCTTTCTTTTTTCTTTTTTTAAAATTTTTTTCCCCATGGATTTTCATTTCCTGACAGCTGCAACATTTCTGAGCTGTATTGTTTGCAGTGGGGAATTCCCTCTTTTTACAGGTGTGTTAAAGTAGATTCAGTTGGTGGCTTGGGAGCATTGGAGGTGTGGGTTTAAATTTGTTTTCCTTAACTTGGAGGTTGGTGATGAAAAAGCACCCTCTGAGTCTGAAAGGATGGATCTTGTTTTGGGTGTGAGTTAATTGGGGCTCTTATGCTCTCTGCTTGGGGGAACTGAGGCCTTGGAATCTTGGAAAAAGGCCTGGTTGGATGGAATTCTGAGCAACCTGGGCTGGTGGAAAGTGTCCCTGCTCATGATAGGGAGGTTGGAACGAGATAAGATTTAAGGCCCTTTCCAGGAGTTCTGTTCTGTTTCCAGTCCAAAGGCATTTTGGGATGATGTAAATTGCTGTAAAAGGAAATTCATTCCATAGTTCTGCCCTTGGATCCTACTGCAAGTTCAGGATTGTGTGAGGGCTCTACATCTGTATCTGAGCTCCATGTAATGTTGTTCCAGCAAGGCACTGATGGGGAGCGCTGTCATTTTTTGCGCAGAAATTTATCACAAGGATTTTGTCCCTGCTGCTTTTTCTCAATTTTGGTATCCTTTTGGGAAGTAAAGCAGTTCACAAATGACACAATTTCAAGAAGGAACTAAGGCGGCAGAGAAAATTTTGGTGTCCTGACACCACATTTTGGATTATTTTTGACTTTTTCTCTCCATCTCTGAAATTGCTAATAACAGATGCTTGAATTCCAGTCAAGTGAAAAATTCCAATTGATTTCAAAAGAGGTTGGATTGGGTCCTAGCATCAGTTTGGCACCTATGAAAATACAAACATATGCAAGGGCCTCACTTTCAAATGCACTCAAAAACAGCATTAAAAAAAAACCTCCAAACCAACAGCAAAAATTTTGAAATTAATTATTTAGAAGAAAAATCTTCGAAATTTACAGACAGTTCAGATAGGAAATGTAAGGCGTTGATAACAGTTTTGCATGAAAATTTGGATTAAGGCAATATTGTCTATTTGTCGTGGAATTGCCTTTGACCTCAATATGCTACTTCTTGTGAGTTTCATGTTCAGGAATCCTTGGTTCTGAAGGCACCACGCTTTGGCTCAGGATTCCCATGTAGATGTTTGATTTGGGTTTACTCTTGGGGTGTTCTGTTCTAGCTGGGCTCGAGCATATGGTTTGATTTTCAAGTGAAGTGACACCACTTCTTACATATGCACATTACTCATTCCCCATGCAAGTTCAATAAAATCATGGCATCTTTTATTTTTTTATTTAAAGCTGACAAAGAAGTCATACTTAAAAACCAATCTAGGAAATTACTTCATTGTCAAAATTATTTCCTCTGATCATTGCCATGCTTTAATTTTTATATTATTCTTTCTGTAGCTGTGGTGGTGGACTTTTACCACTGGAATGAATGGGAAAATGACATCATAGTAAAATGTCATGTTTTTTCAGCTCTTAAATGGCTGAACTACAATTAATCAAAATTGGTGTGATTTTTATGAAGTGATACGACCAATAATTTAGGATTTTAATTGCTACATGAAAAGTCTTATTTTTTTTAAAGGCGTAAACATTTAGGAATAACTTTTTTTTTTTTTTGAAGAACAGCACAAATTTAATATTATCACGTGACTCCAACATCAAACATTGCCTGTATGGCGTGAAATGGTAAATACAAGGTTGTTAAAAGGTGTCTACTTTTCTTTGCACTGTCTGGAAGGGTGATGTGCTCAACTCCCTGCAAAAGATAGCTTGTTCCATGTAAAGTTGCACCGAGCAGTGGATGGGATGGCAGCCTGCCAATTAGTGATCCATTTTCTCAGAAACCGAGTTTGAGGCTGTGCCAGCCAGTCCCATACATCTTATCTTCAGCATCACAGTGCAGCCTCGTAATTCGTGCAAAATTATGTTTGACGTTAAATTATAAACCCTTAGTGTAATAATAAAAAAAATAAATAACCTTAAAAGCAAATTAAAAATTATGTTTTCACTGGAGCAGGTTATAAGCCCACTAGAAATGTGATCTGTAGTCATCAGTCTGTGGGCAAAATTCCATTTCTCAAGGGTTGCTTTTTTTTTTTTTTTCCCCCTCTCTACCTAGCAAAAAAAGCTGCAATTCAGAAAATTGTTTGGTTAGTGCAAAGAGGTACTTTTATAATTCGAGGTAAAGGATAGGACCCTTTTTTAATTTTAAAAAAGTCAGATGTGATGCAGGGGGATGTATCTCTGCCACATCCCTACCTATCACAAAAGCTTTAGCTTTTGTTCTAAAAAGTGGAACTTTTTGCAGAAAAAAGTAGTGAAGAGGTAAAGCAAATGCTTTCCAGATGCTGTCCCAGGTCCAAAACCTTGTTGTGTCACCAGCTGCAGGTTTGAGGAGGCAAAGGTTCTTTCTGCCCCATGGATGTGGTGCAGACTTTTGCTTTTTAATGTCTCTTAAAAGTTCACAAATAGACATCAACCTTCAGAAGTTGAAAGTAGGCAGAAGGACTGGTTGAAAGAGTTAACCATAGAGTTGAAAAGTATTTTACTTATTTATCCATGTAAATTTCATGTTAGTTCTGCAATTAACCTAAAAAAAATGATTTCCAATAGAATTGAGGAGGATTACTTACTTTCAGAAGTGTTTTAAAATAAAGAAGATTTCTACTAAACATTTTTATATCTCCCCACATAACCAAAATCCTGTCAGGTTCATACTTTTCCTGGTTTGCTGGTATTATCTGGCAGGATGAGTTCACAGGCTGGCAACCTTAAAATCTTAGTGATCTTTCTGTACATAATTATAAAATGTTGGTCATATAAGCAAAAAAAAAAAAAGAGAATATTTCTGAACAGTCTAAGATTGTTTGCATGTAAAATTCTTCTCATTAACTGGAATTCAAGCTCCAGTGAAAATGATTTTAGGAGACCTTCCATGCCCAAACATATGAAAATTAATCCAAAATCACTTAAAAGGTGACTTTAACTTACTTTACAGAGCAGACTTCAATTTACACTTGTACCTCAAAAATTTCTTAACACCTCTAAGTTCATACTTATCACCATCTTCTCACAAAGCCAGTGAGGTGCTCATGTTCATTTATAATGACCTGAAAAGAGCATATTCACTTTTAATTTGTTCTTAAATTAATTTAATTTGTTTTTAAATTGTTTCTTTGTGTGGCCATAAAGAACATATTGTGTTAGCACTAAGATTTGTAGTTCAGTTCATCCATTTAAATGTCCCAGCTTGGCCCACTGCAGTCTTCTCCTTGCCTGGTGGCGCCCATTATTCCCAAAGAAAAGTTGGGATGAGCTCCATCCTGCAGTGGCAGGCACAGGACAGAGCAGATTTCCATGGGGCACTGCAGATTTCCATGGGGCACTGCAGATTTCCATGAGACACTGCAGATTTCCATGGGGCACTGCAGATTTCCATGGCAGTGGAGTTCCTGAGCCTCCATGAGGTGGCAGGCACCCCTTCCCTGCACCCAAGATAAGACCTAAAAATCACTGCCAGGTAACTCCAAGCAGTGTTTACACATCTCCTAGTGCCAAATTAATTCCAGCGATGGAAATTAATTTCCTGGCGTGTTTTGGAGAAGGAAGAGGTGAATTAATTACTGTGGACACCACGACACCATCCAAAGCCTACAGTTAGTCGTGGGTTCAGATTAGCATGGAACCAGCTGTAATTGGGTCCTGCTTCTTCATCATTCAAGAGCTCTTTTGCATGACAACAGGATACTCACATCTCCAAGGGATACCTTTGGCACTTCCACCGCTTTCATTTCTTTGCACACCCCTGTTCATTATTGAAATCTTGGAACCAAAGCAGGATGTGGGGAGGTCTGTCCGTCTGCTTTATTTCACCTAAACAAACTCTGCACTCCCTCCTTGGCACAGGAAGCATTTACAAAAGTTGTTTAAAGAGCAATTGCTCTTCTTCACCAGGGATGTTGGTCTTTGCTCGGAATTTAAATCAGGTTTGTGGCTCAGAAGGGGAATGTGAGGCTTCTGAGCTGCGTTTATGAGCCCAGAGCTGCTGATGGGCCTCAGAGAAGGACTGGCCGTGTATTAGGCAACTTTATAACCCCATATTGCTCTTCATCATTAAAATGGTGTGCAGAAGACAGAATTAGGAGGTTTAAAAATGCATAGTGTAAATAAGCTCTGAATGCTGTCAAGTTGAATGCATTTGTGTTGTTGAAAGTGGAGATCCTAGAGCCTTATTGGTGTAGAAAGTCCCTGTGTCTATGGGAAAAAATTTAACTTGGTCTGTAGGTCCACAAGTGGGGTCTGCACTGCCTGCACTTGTTTTTGTTGCTGCCTCTATGTTCCGTGCATGTTTTGCTATGAAGTCTCATTCTCTTTATCCATCTTGACAGATGGAATCAGTAAATGCTACATTATCAAGTTTTATCTAAAAATGTCTCCCATTGATAGCGCATTTATATCATGCCATAATAGCCCTTTGTACCAAAGCAAGGAGAGCTGGGAAAATCCTAACCAATGAGTAAGCTTGCATTTTTAAAGTAGTAAAAAAGTTCTTTGTTCTGCAGCATCCTATTTTTAGAGTGAACTTAATTAAAGTGAGTAAGGAATTTTGAGATCTGGAACAGGAAAAATTGGGTCATTATTAATTATTATGTATATAATAAATCCAGGGACTGTGGTCTTTTTTCTTCACAATGCACGTATGTCTTCTCCTTCCTCGCAGGCATTTTTCATTACCAGAGGAATCAACTTCCCTTCTCCAAGGCCCTGGCTTAGCAACTTGCTGAGCTGAGAATTGAGCTGTAAGCTCACAAGGAGGACTTTTTTTGAGGGGTTCACTCCAGATGCTGTCGAGGGCATTTCTGTGCTGAACTACACACAGCGCCCTGTCAAAACCCAGTTTCTCTAATGCATCTCTGCAGCCACTTTCCCCAGTCCTTCAACACCTTCTCCCATTCACCTGCTCCCTGTCATTCTGCAGTCAAGGAGTGCAGGTTTCTGTAAATGGAAAGGTGAAGTTCTCGGGACCACGGGGAGTAATAATGTCCCCAGCTCATATTATTTTCTGGTGGTGCTCATAACCCCTAATCAATATAACTCATGTTGGCTTTCTCTCCCCTTTTTTTTCCTCTGACTCTTTTTCAGAGTCAGCATTCCTCTTGTCAACTGCTTTTTTCTTTCCTGTTTTCTTTCTCCCCATCACCCCCAGCTCCTGAGCTCCCCTGTCACCTGGCTTGGATTCCTTCCCGTGGATACTTGGTCCTGTTGTGAGTTTCCATCTGCCAAATCACCACCTCTGCTGCTGCCTCATGTGTAAAACAATGTGGTCTGTGGTCAGGCAGGACAGAAGTGGCCTGTCCATGTCATCTGGAACCTTCTTTGTTTCTGAATCCCTGGTGAAAGAAGTGCCCAGGTAAAGCAATGAGGAATTGCCTTGATGCAAACATCTCATCTGCAGTTCTTGGGCTTGGAGTAGCAAATAGGATCTTTTTCCAGCTTGTATCATGATTTCTTTTCCTGTGTGAGCCAAAAAACACTGAAAAAAATTTTGAATTTGTTTTTTACAAATAGTTTCTAACAAGAAAATGGAAATGTCTTTCTACTTTTTTTTTTGTGTGTGTGTGTGTAGTTTCAAAAACCCTCAAGGTTTGATTGCATCATCTTTTGAGAAATGAGAAACACTGGGGAAAAAAGTGTTTTTTCTCCCCCTTCTCTCAAACTTGTCTGCACACTTCAGTTGGAGTTTAGTACTGTTTGAGCTTTCTACTTCCTAAATAATTTGTTCCAACTATGCCACGTTGGTAAGAGATTCATCACCACTGTGCTTCTCCTGGTTTTACAAGCATTGCTAAACTGCCAGGGCTGCACTGGTTTGTGCTATTCAATATCTGTTTTTACCCTCATAATTCTTGGATTATTCCCTGTGACATGTTGTCAAATCTCTTCAGTTTGGACTCTTTTAAATGATGCCCCTTGGGTTTCTCTGAGTGCCTACAAACAGACAGGAAATGTTTCAGCAGTGATTAAAGCCCATCAATATACTCTGTCGAGTAGCTGCTGTATTTAAAACTATAGGTGGATATAGATCTTAGCAATGGAAAAATTGGTGAGGTAAAATAATCATGATGTTTATTTCTAGGCTATGTAAGAGAACAGAAATACCTATACATATGTACCTATATATTTATGAAAATAATGCACTTAGAAGAATGAAAAAATAAAGACCAAGTAACTCAGAATTTATATTTTGCCTCATAAACCCATAGTTTATTTTAATTGTAGGTATTAACAACTACATAAATACTAAAGTGTAAATGTAAATATGAAAAGAAAAAAAAAGAAGTTTTTACTGTAGTGTATTATCTTTTTCTGCTTGAAAATTTGTTTTTCTTTATGTGGTGTGCAGTTGGAATGGAATAATGGGTGGCGAGATTGTTATTGCCAGCTTTCTAGTAACAGGTAAAAGGTAATTCTTTCCTAGGCCAAAATTTCTCTGTGGCAGATATCAGTTTTGAATGCTGATCTGAGGCTTCAAATTTCTATTTTACAGACCCAGAGAAAGGACTTTTAATCTGCTCTTACATGGTATTAGGAGGGGCAAAATTAAAAAAAAAAAAAAGGATGGTTTTCTCTCCAACCATGCATAAATCTCTTGATAACTCCAGTGCTGAAGGTCATGCTTTGCACAAGCAATGACACACCCCATGTATAATTTTTACAACCTATCAACAGATATGTTGCACACTCTAAGGAAGTGTGTTGAATTAAGAATTTTGGTGCTGTGATGGCAGATTTTCAATGAAGATTATGTTGAGAAGTGCAAAGGCTACCTCAGGGGCCGTGTCTCTTGTTCACTTGCCTCTGCTTTTGGATCAAGAGGAAGCAGGTTATTTTGAAAAAGCCCAAACTTTGCTTTGAATGGCCTGTCCAAGAACGAGTCATCCACAGCCCTGTCTCTGGGTAGGATTTTTCTCACTTTGGAGGTTTTAAACATGAACAGAAAGATGGTTGAAAGGTAAACCTTGTTGTATTTCAGGCTTCTGGAACCTTCTCCACCAACGCCTTTCAGCAAAGTGAGTCACCTCTCTGCTGGAGTGTGAAGCCATCCCTATGTTTGGGGCTGTTCATTAATTCAGCTTCAGAACCCCAAATTTTCAAATTCCTCTTAGAGGTGTTCCTTTTTTTTCCAAGGAGAGAGTAATGGGAGTACAATAAGAAAGTGATTGTATTCAAACTTTAAAGCCAGAACCAAATTTCAAGAGTTATTAAACTCAAAGGATTGGTTTCAGATGTTGGTTTATTTTGGGGATAGTGGCTCATGGCAGGCAAGATTTAGATCAGTGGTCATTTAGACTCCCAAACTTTGGGATAATTTAGACAACTCTATTTTCTTGGTGCATTGTATGTGCATAAAACCTCTAAGGCCTAAATACCTGCTGCAGACATTCCTTGCTGCCTTTAGACACCAATATTCAGTTTTCCAACCTATTACTCTGATCTAGACTTCACAATGACTGCTTAGATACATTTAATTAAAATGATAGACTAGAGTTCAACCAAGAAGTGTTGAGATAATTTCATTCCATAAGGGAAGAAACAAGATTAAAATCCAGAAGGGACCGTCCCCCTCCCTTTCTCATTTTTCCAGAATTACCATCAGCCATGAGATTATCTCCAGGGTTTCATGGAGATGCACAAGCCCAAAGCAAGCCACGAACATCTACCCTAGAATGGAACGACCCATCACTCATTCCAACAAACAAAACCCCTTCTGAGCCTAATATCCTTAGTGTCATCATTAATTATAATATGCAATCGTAATCATTTTGGAGGTAGACCTGGGGTTAATTTGGCCAATCAACTGCTGATCATTAAGAGTGGCCTATTGAAGTGTCTGAAAATGATCCCCTGTAGTTCCTACACGTATGACGGAAGCAATACATTGTGTTCTTTTTTCCTACAGGCTGTGTGCCAAAGCATTCATTTTCTCTGTGACTCCAGTTCACAATTACTTGGATACTTTCAGCTCTAATAGGTTTTTTTTGTTGGTTTTTTTTTTTTAAATGCACAGGTGGATAGGAAATTGTTTTGGCATAAAATAAACAGCGAGAGGTGCTGCAATGGGTTGTCTGTGTTTTAAGGGCTTGTTGCCAGCCTCTTATTATTTTTTTTTTTATCTTTCCAGTTTTCTTTTTATAGCTGGCTTTGAAATAATAAGCAGCTTTGTTTTGTCAGAAGTATGAAGAAAGGGTCTTTTGTGGCATTCAGTTGTGTCACTCTCCTTCTACCTGTGCTGACACTGTGCTGCTCCTCAGGAGCTTTGCTTCATTTGACTGTTAAAACCTGATCTTAGCGAAACCCCAAAAGCAGAAAAGGTGTCAAAATCTTAAATCATCTCTGCTTTTGTGTTTGAGCATCCGCATAGCAGTTAGGGCCTGTTACCATATGGATATATATGCTAATATACCTATAAAATCGAGGGGGATGTTTATTGGAAAACATAAATAAATACAAAATATTTTTTCATTTCACAACACCACAGAGTACACAGTTGTGAAGGCAACAGTTTAAAATTATGAAACTTTGAAATATTCCGATGGTATTTGAGTGGATAGGCCTGCAGGATTCATGTTAATTGAATTAATTGTGTGTCCTGTGATTTGATCGCCTTCAGTGAAATTGCAAAATAAGTTGTTTGTGTATGAAGTTATAAATGGGAACAAGTGGATCCAAGAGGTTCCTTTTCACCGATAAATTAATAAGTGGTGGCCAAAATGACTTTTATAAAAGAGCTGAATCTCATATAGTGAGAGACTGAATAAAATTAGATGTCTATAGCAAACATCTCTTTTCCCTGCGTCCGAAGTAGGATTTCCCAAATCAAGGCCACCCATCACATGTTACGTTTTAACTCTGAACTGGTTCAAAATAACAGAAGGAAAAAAATTGAATGAATGATCATTTCTATTCTTTCTCTTCTGTTTCAGGATTATTGTCTGGGAAAAGGGATGCTACACCTGAAACGAAGCAAGGTGATGATATGGTGAAAGGCAGAAAAAAGCCGTAGTTGGAGGATATTTTGATTTTTTTAAAAACATTTCTGCCCATGTGTGAGTGCCGAGGAAACATGAATGGGCACAAACGTCTATTTTCAATGAAAGAAAAGAGTTGATTCACTCTCAGGCAGTAGGAACGTAACTTATTTTACAACAGCAAGAGCCAAGCATATGGTATTCATCATTAGCAGTAGCAACAGAAGCCGTTTCTGCCGGGCCGTGGCTGCACAGCCCCACTGCAGCAGCGAGCCCTGCCCTGCTGGGCTCCCACCTTCCTCTGCCAGCCCTGCCCTGGCAGCACCACTCCTGGTGCCTTTTTTGGGCTTACCCAAAAACAGGCAAGATTAAGAGAATAAAAGCAGATATATTTAATGAAGGGCCTTCAGGTACATTTCAGGCAGATGAAGCCTCCCCAAGATGGAAGATGGGTCATGGGTTTTTCACACTTCTATAAGTTTGATCCATTTGCATATTGGGGTTTAATCTTCCAATTACAGCTGCAGGTAATGAAGTCATTTACCCCCGGTTTGCTCCTATCCTAACTCATTTTTGTTTATATTTTTCAGGGCCTGAGAGAGTCAGGTGTCCTTGAGACCCAGGCCTAGAGAGGAATTGTTTAGTCTGACCAAAATGGGAAAGCAGCAGATAACACTGTGTGTGCAGTTCAGTGTTATACACTAAAAAATCGAAGGATCACAAATATATGAAAAATATAAAAGCTAAAATCCTAAGGTATCACCAGTGCCCATGGCCCCAGCATGTCATCTAAGATTCCAACCCCATCAGTTGCTCTTGTATTTGTTGCCTTCTCAGTGAAACCAGTTCCATAATTAATGATGTTTTACCTCTGTTTGCTCCTTTTTCTTGCTGCTGGTTATGAGCTGTATTCGTCTACAGGGCTACCAGGTCTATCTGAAGAAACACTATGCGACAAGGAGAGCTTTTTATTTATTTTTCCCACCTCCTCTCTTAGCAATTGGCTGGAGATGTGAATCAAAGCTGGAGCTGTCAGTGAGCAGCTTTTAAAATGTCTTTACCATTCCCCATTATCATTATGCTTACACACTACAGCAGCAGCTAAGCTTTGGCTTGATAGTCACAGCCATCATCTCTATTCCACTATAGCTTTCAAAATGTTCCTCTAAAGCAGAAATTCCTGGCAATGCATCAGGATGGAGACAAATGTTTGATATCCGTGTTACTAATGGTAAAACTGAGACACAGCTTGTTTCAAGTGGCCAACCCAAGCATGTTTTGCAGTGAGAGATCTCCACGTGGGTAGCTGCCCTACAGCCCAACTCTTACCCCTGCAGACACCTCAGTTCACTCCTCAGTGACCTTGGGTGTGCTCTCAGTAGTTACTGTGGTGCTGTGCTAAATTACACTTGAGACAAGAGGAGCTATTTGTATTCAGATATCAAGTTGGATGGCAAATTTTTGCTGCCTTGCAATGGATTTTGGGATGGGAAAACTTGAGCCCTGTGCTTTACTGTATTTGTGGATATTTAGCGATTGGAGAATGAGGCACATGTAAATTGTTTATAAAAGAGTAGAGTTGCTAAAACTACACATAAACTACAGAAAAAAAGGTGTGCTGAGGCCCTGGCACAGGGTGCTCAGAGAAACTGTGGCTGCCCCATCCCTGGAAGTGTCCAAGGTCAGGTTGGACAGAGCTTGGAGCAGTCTGGGATAGTGGAAAAAGTCGCTGCTCATGAGCTTTAAGGTCCCTTCCAACCCAACCTATTCAATGATTTTATGATCCATTGTAACCTTTATTACCTGTTAACATTCTCCTTCACAACTTTTATTCTTATGTAAAGTCACTTATTCCTCAACATCAAGCTTTCCTCTGTTCATTTCTATATTTGTTTAAACTGAGAGAGATGAATCCAGCCATGGGCTGGCCTGTGAGTACTCTATTGTTGTTGTCCTCAAAATTCCAGTCCAGTTTGTACTTTGTTTTTACAAAAATCCCATGATATTGCGTAAAACATTGTTATGTTATGCTGTTACTAGATTGTGTCAAATCAGGAAAATAATTGGAGGCTACCATTCATCTCAGAATATTTTAATTAGTGGATTTCTTTATCTTAAATTACAAACAACTTCCTCCTTGAAACTAGAAAAGTATGGAGGGCCTCATTAGCTCCGTCTCTGTATTGCACTTGAGCTCTGCTAGAAATACAAGTTTGTGACTGAAATGTGAGTTTTGCTTTCAGTACATTTATGTTGTAGTCTCCCCCTCCCTCCACCATCCCCCAATGTTCTATAGGAAACATAATATTTCTGTCCGTACTTTTCTGCTAAAGGCTGGTTTGTAATGACGGTAGGACTTTGTGAATACTAATACAGGTATTTGTATTCTCTACAGGGAAGGCAGCATTGGTTCTGTTCTGCAAATATGTACAACACTTTATGACTTTCATGAAATATTGGAAGAATGCAAAGATGAGAAGTTCAGTAGTATGGTAAGAAAGCCAAAATCCAAACAATGCTTCAAAGGCTTTTAAAATAAATCTTTATGTTGGTGTTGACAAAACTGAAGCAGTGCCATTTGAGACAGATTCTTCCATTGAGAGGGAGTTTCAAAAGCACAATTATATTCATATTTGGCCAAAGTGCTGTCCTATCTGAGGCCACCTAGATGCAGAGCAAGCTGAATTAAAGCACAAACCCCTACCCAGAGCTGAGGGACCTCTGTTGCTTCCAAGGAAAATTCCCCTGTCACATGTAAGCTTGCAGAAAAGCCAATGATTTATTCCATAGTACAAAACATCCCAGATACTCTGAGATGAAAAAATGTCTGTATTTCTGCTTTGGATCATTTTGTTCACCTAAATTTGGGTATCTGCTTGGCTGAGGCAAACTATTAGCTCTCATTTGATACCAAGGCCTGAAAGTCATTAATGCAACAAATAAATAATTCAGGGGAAAATTTAGGTTTGTTTTTTTTTTACAATGGGTTATTTCTTCTTCATTCCCTTTGAAATTTTTCTGATCCTTGTAAATAATTGTGGGAAAACTGGACTGACTCAGTTTTTCTACTTGAAAAGGAAGATGTGATGGGTCCAGCCTCCGTGATTGTCCATCTGAGACAATCCTTGTCCTGTGATCCACCAAACAGGGTGGTAACTTCTACCTGTCAGCACCAAAGCCTGCAGAAAAGCAAGAGCAATTAAGGTAATCAATGAAATTGGAACAGGGTAAAAGGCTGGGGGAAAATACGGGAAGAAGAGGAATTTCCCTTGCAATACTAACTCTATGAATTTCCATCCCTACTGGCACCCGTTGGGGAGAGGAAGAGGAGGGTGGTGAGAGCAGGTGGCTCTGCTCTGTTATTCCCTGGGGAGGAGGGGATGCAGCATCCTGGACCTTCAGACTTGTGGCTTTTGTGGGATGGGATGGGCACTTTGGAGATCGGGTAGGAGCGGGCAGATTTTTACCAGTTTCTGTTGCCAAGCTGCACACCACAAATGTGTCTGTAAGCCCTGAGAAATAAATATGACTGCAGCTTTGTTTATAAGTGGCATAAAAACAACAGAGACAGGCAGTCAACCAGCTTTTATAAATTATAATTTCAAACTGAAAACATAATATGAGGTCAAGGCTGCTGCTCTGATTTCCAGGAATCTTTTTTTCTTTTCATTCCCTGGTTTTTACCTCTTCCTCCCTCATGCCCTTTTACCCATGTTCAAATGTTCAAAGCAGAAATAAATGAGGAATAAGGAGTACTACTATTCTTAGAGGGTAAAATATGAGGATTTCAAATTAAATTGTAGGTTATTTTAGCTCTTTGAACAACTTCATGTTTTCCTGAGGTAAAAGGTGTGCAACCCTTCAGATTTTGTTGCTGTATTTTGGGACTTCAGCTGCAGACATGTTTGTGAGCAGCCAAAATGGCCTTTGCAGCACATTGGGGAACACAGATTTTAAATCAGTTATTTAAATTAAAAAAAAAAAATCCAAACCCCTAACAACAATTCCACTACTGCTGTAAAATTCTCCCAAAGCCAAAGGTGTAGTGCTTGTATCGTTGATATTGGTAGTAGATATAGGAATTTGTATGAAGTTTTACTAATTAATCTCAACTGTTTATTTAAATTGAACAATATTTGCTTTTGTTGTTTATCATGCAGATGTCCTCCCTTTAGGTTTTTTTTTCCTTTTTACGCTTTTAAGGCTTTTTATTGCCGCCTAATCCCTTCGAATGTACTGTATATCACATTTATGAAATGTATGGGTAGCAGAGAGAGGCAGACGACTTTGTTTTTAAACAAAGACCCCAGGATAAGGGGCAATGTTTTTCCCCTCACAGGTGATGGAGTACGTACAAAGAATGCAGTGGATAATGGCAGTCCTGTCCTCTGAACAGATGGTGATGGTCCTGTTGCTAGGATAAGGCCTGAAGAATTTAGTTTTTAATTCCACATTATTTGCCTCAGTGCCATGAATATCCCTAGGTTTCCTCAGGCAAAAATACAACAAATACACAGAAAGAGAAAGAGAAGTGACATGCGGATAGAAAAGGAGACAGAGCACGGGAAAGGACTGGAGCCAGGTCAATAGAAGCTTTTGGGAAAATGTCTGCTCAGCTGTCTGCAATCACCTGGGTCTGAAAGGCAGGCAGGAAGGAAGATTGGTTTGGCATGAGAACGAGGCCTTTGATGCTTTAGATACCACAGAGAAAAATACGCATTTCTTCCCATTAGAAGTCTGTTGACTTTCCTAATTAAGATAAACATGTTTCTGAAGAAGTTAGCTCTCACAGTACTACATTTGTAAAAACAACCATGCTTTTAAAATATATACACAGACAAGGACGTGTGCCAAGAACTAGTGCTGGTGTGGTCTTACAAATCACTTTACAGGAATATTTTTAAATCATTGCTTTATTTAAAAGTGAGCGGATTTCATTCCCTCCAGTCAATTAAATATCTAATTTCAACTCAAGTAGATAATAACCAAAGTATTTTTATATAAATGAATGAACAGTTAGAAAACTGTTAAACACACAGCCCTCAAGCATGAAAAATATATTCGTTTAACTGTTTTATTCTTTTATCACTAATTTACTACAGAGATTTTTGCACTTACATCATTTTTCGTTTTGGCACTGGGGGAAAGAAATCTTATTTAAAAAAATGAATTCCAATTGAAATTCTCAAGGATCTCTGTGCCACCTGATTATTCTATCAACCATGTTAAGGACGTGGTGGATGGTGCCGGTGGAGTTGTGATTTTTCCACAATGGCAGTTTTGAGGAAAAAAAAAACCTATGAAAACTTCCAGTGACCCAGATCCCACAACAAAGCACGTGTTAAATGTCAAAAAACATGTTGAATTCATAAAAGGACAGAGTGCCTGTAAAAAGGTGCAATGCCTGAGGTTTGGGGGATTAATTGCAATATTCTCCCCTTTGTAGGTGCCTGAACAATGCCAGACTGTAATAAGTGATTTAAAGGAGCCCCCATTTCAGCAGCTCTGGGATTGGTGAGTGTCTGGTTCAAATTGTTGATTTTTTTCCCCTGTAGTGATTCTGGTAACTGGGATGTGATCCATGCCATCTTCGTCATGATTTATCACACAACAATGTAGTGAAAAGGAAATAACATGAAAACGTCTCATGTTTAGTGCCTAAAAATAAGTTGAGGAAAATGTAGATGAGGTTATATGGGACAGAAAATGCCCTGTGTGCCAAAATGCATTGCATATGTTATTTATATGTGTGTGTTATGCATATATATAATTCATTATTTTATCCTCAAAAATCAACAGAATTTAATTTTGTCAATAATGGGGTATTACGTTTCAGGAAGAGTTTCAAAACCAGCTCGTTTGGAACAGAAACTTTTGTGCTGGTTTTCAAACAGTTTCTGTTTCCGTTATCTATCCAGAAATATTATTAAGTAATATAAAACAGATAAGAATTTATTGATATTAAATTGTCTGAGTGTCACATTTTCTTGGAACCTTGTAATCACCAAACAGGCAAGAAAATAATGACTAATATATTCTATTTCCAAGTACTACTTCAATTTTTACCTCAATCTTTGTAAAATTGGTGACTGGTTCATAGAATTTCTCCTCCCACAACTTCAAAAATATTCAACCAGCTGTTTTGTTTTCTTTCTTTGTACCTCTAGATGCTATCTGGCTGTTCTCAATTCTCATTTTTTCAGGGCAAAGTAATTTATTCTACCACATTCAGAGGATAAATACAATTTTAGATGTTTATAATAGAGATGTTCTTAATATTAGACGTTCATCGGAGGGATATCTTGGGTGCAGATGACATCTGACAATCTGTGGGACACAACTCCAACTGCTATGTGTCTTGGTGAGGCTGCTGAGTAGATATATTTTTTATTTATTATATGAAATGATGAGGTGAATTTGGTTCACAGCCCTTCATGTGTAAATAAATAAAAATACCTCTGAAACTTGATCGGAGATGAAAGGAACCATTTCCGTCGGAGAGCGGGAGCAGTGGTTTCCCATGCCGTGCGCTCTGTTACACACACAGAAGCCTTTGTGGCTCATCTTGTTTATCCTTTTTATTCTAAGGAGTCAGACAGATGCCTTAAAATGGGATAATGTGTCACTCCTGACATTGCTCTTTTTCTGTAGTTTGTGTTCTTTCCTTAAATATTGGCTGTTCTTTCAGGAGCCCGTTGTGAAGAAAGATGTGTGTGCTGTTCTTCTCAATTCCTGGTTCATAAAGTATCACACTTTGTGATCCTTTCAGATTATTAGAATGGAATCCAGATTGGAAAATGAGATTTCCTAATCTCATCAAGAGTGTACACAAATTTCCTTAAAAACTGAGTTTTCTTTGCTTTCTAATCTTAGACCATTTTTTTTAATATAAAAGCAAAAGGTGCCAGTGGCACAGCTACCTCACGTAATGAAACACATAGATTTCTCTTCTACTTATTTTATTTCTCACATTCATCATTCATATTTAATGCCACAGGCATTTGACTTCTTAATTCCCCATATTGAATTGAAGAGGCATGCACAGCGTGCACTCCAGTTTAATGACTTGTAATTCTTTTTCTTTGATGACACACTTTTTCACCTGGAGAACTTGTAGTGCCAAACTTCCTCTCACATGTGTGATGTAGTCAGCATCCTTAACAAGGTGGTGATGGCTGGAGAGTGGAATGACTGGAAAGTGTAAGGTCCTGACCTTAAATGCCTCTTGGACTGAGAGAACATTGGCCTGAGGGTTTTTTCTGGTGATATATATGTATATATTTATTATTTTTTTTTCTATGGTTGAACTTCAGTTGCTGACTTCTCTCCTGCTGGCTCTAGGACATGCCTCTTTGCTTATTCATTCTCCTTTTGGGAGCCAAATTTCGAGCAATACACAACTTTCCCACCCCGAGCTAATTAGCATTAATCTCTTGAGTAGGTTTGCCAATAATATTTCCAACAGAAAGGTTTCGTAGACTTCAGCAGGGCTAGAAGATCATGTGAATGATAAATTACAGTGTCTGACGTCAGTTTTTTGGACTAAGATATGATGGACTAAGCACTGTCCTGAAGGTTTTTGTTTATTTACAGACATCTCATAGGACTGTTGTAGTTAGGGTTAGTTACTTGGAAAAGCTTCGGATTTTGGAATAAAATATTCTGTAGAACTACAAAGCATTCAGGCCATTATAAGAACATTGCACCTTTCCAGGTTTTCAAAGCACTTTAGAAGCATTTACCAACCCTCATAGCACTGAAACATGGGAAGTCTTATCTTTTATTGATTTCCCAAGTGGGTTGACTGAGACATTGAAGAGTTCTGGTTTGCTCACTGTGAGCACTCTGTGATAGCCAAATGCAACAGAAGGAAAACAAAAAATGACACTGAATTTCCCCTCGAACTGTTGCAGGGAAACCTTTTGGAGAGCTTCCCTCAGGAAAACAGAGGGAGAGACACAGAGATGGAGTTAAAGGTTATTCAGGGAGAGCAATCCTGAATGGGAGCAGGAGGATGTGGAGGGATTTTACAGTTAAAATCAGCTCCAGAGTAGAGGAAGAATCTCTTTCATTCAAAACTTGCTGAAGGTGTGTGTTCTTTGTGAGGATAGGTGGGATGTGCATGGAGGTGGAGATGATTTTTTTTTTTTGGAAGAGAAGGGCTAGGTAGGAGAACAAGTCCAGTTTGGTTCCTTGTGTTCCAGGAAAGCTGGAGGTTTCTGGTCCTTTTCAACCTAACATCAATTTTTCAGCAAGCTCCAAGAAGTGAAAGAAGTTATACTTGAGTGAGTGCAGTGATCATGAGAAAATGAGTGTTATTCTGTTCATGAATGGTGATTTAACTGTAGTCTTAGTAAGAGCCTTGAAGTTTTCCTTTGGAATATATCCTAAAGGATTAAAAAATAAATTAATGGTACATGTTGGAAACGATCTTCAAACATTTCAGCATAGAAGTATGAAGCTTATGTCTGGGAGGGAGTTCAGAGGTCATCTAGTTCCAACTCCTGTCCCAAGGCAGGAGCAGCTCTACCTAAAATCTGCTTTGGTTGTCAGGTGGTATTTTAGCCTTTGAAATTTTCTGCTGTTTTCATAACTTTCCAATAGTTCTGCCTTCCACCCCCCCGCCCTTGAAGATCTTAATGTATTTAATGTTCTGATTTCTCTTTAGTAGTTAGAAATGTCTCAGAAAGTGGTTATTAATAAATCATTAAAGGTTTGCATCTCATTTCATTTCCTTGCTGCTCTACTACTCTTTATTTCCAACCATGGTACAAAGTCATTTTGAAAACAGAAGGAAGAATCTTTCACAACTGAGTCAAATTTAAACGATGGGGGAAAACCCAGGGTTTTTTTCTTTACCTGGAATTCTCTTTGTTATTCAAGTTATTTGCTTAGATAAAAGATTTCTCAGCTTGATCTTGCTTTATCTGGCATTGGTGAAGAAGAAATAATCTTGCATGCAGGGCTTTACAAGCTGCATATCTTGAACATGGAGTCACTTCACCAATAGGGCTTTCCTGGGAATAAGGAATAGCAAGGTTGAATATAAGGCTTGATAACCACAGATATTTTCAGTAGCACCAAAGGAGGTATGGGAAGTGATGAAAAAACTTATGAAAGGTAAACGGACTATAATTCATACTAAATATCTCCCCTTGTGCAGAAGCTCTTTTTAAATTACTCAGATAAATGAGCTCATTTATGGAATATTTTGTACTGCATGAACTTATATGGGCACCTGTCATGTATATATATTTTTAATACTGAACTCATATAGATGGCTTAAAGTCCCCCTTGCCCTTTAGTAAATTTAAATCTCCCACAAAGCTGCTGTACAGTAGTCATAAAGAAACATTTATGGTTCAACATAATTTCCCTTCATTTCTTTTTCTCTTTCTTTAAAAAAAAAAGGCAGTTTAAAAGTAATAAAGCACTTCCTTCTGTAAATCTTTGATCTTTTTTCTTCCTAAGGGAAGATTAATTTGTAAATATGCTAATGGATTTGTATAATATGAAACCTTCATAAGAAAAACTACATTAGTTCATATGAATGAACACATCTATCTTATTCAATTTATAAAGTAATGGCTGAGAGCATCAACAATGCATTCTGCTCAGTCTCGTGTCCAAAATCACTGCCTGTGATTCAAAGACAACACAGAATTTTGAAAAAAAAAAAAAGTAAGTTTGACCAATTCTATTGTCCCTGACTATTTTTTTTTTTAATTTCTCTGCAAGAGTGATATTTTCTGCTGCTCCAGCCGGGTGAGTACCCTGCTCTGGAGAAGTCTCATGTGATGGGAGTTGCATTATGTGGATGTAAAATATCCAGCTGCATTCCTTCCTAATGAATTCTGGTGGTTTCCAGCAGGATGCTGAGCCTGTAAGCACAGTGATCCCTCAGACAGGCACCCCCAGAAGCTGAATGACAGCAAAGTGTTCATCCAGCTGCTTACATAGCTGAGATGTTGACCCTCACAGCTCCTTGCTGGGATAGTGATCCTGCCACTTTCCTTCCAGCTGGAAGCCTTGGGTGACCTTGGTTCCACCAGAGCAGGGGTTGGATGCAGTGATCCTTGTGGAGATCCTTGTGGATCCCTCCCAGCTCAGGATTTTCTGTGCTGTGGTGTCTCTGCTCCCCCAGTCCCTGTGGCTGCACTGGGCCCAAACTGCCCTCTCTGCTCCCTGGCAGGAGGAGATGGGATGTGGGCAAGGACTTCATGGAGGGATTAAACCCAATGCAAGTGCAGTGAAAAGTGGTTCCCTGGAGACATTTCATAGTCCTGTTTATGTCCCGGGTGTATCCAGGCAATGCAGGGCTCCTTCCTCATTCCCCTTTTCCCGCCAAGCCCACAGTTCACCTCTTTCCTTGTTTTTGCCTTTATTTGGTTTATTCTGGTGCTAAGCTGAGAAGCCAGGAATGGCTGAGGTTTGCTCCTGCTGGCCAGTGAGGCTGTGGCTCCTTTTTCTGGGACGATGGGACTGGCAGTGGAGAGGACGTGGAGAGGCTGGGGCAGAACCTTCTCTGTCCATCATTTTCTTTCTGCTAAGGTCTCTTTGCTATTTCATTTTCTCCATAATTTTTTTTTTCTCCTGGTATTCCTTTGCCTCTTTTCTTTTCTAAACTAAACAATCCTAGTAGAAACTTGCCATTATGAAATGAATGTAAAAATCAAAGCCTCTGTGTTGATTCCAAGGGGATGTTCTGTACAACAGCGTGGTCACACCGTGGCACCCCAGCCCACAGGGAAATGCTGCTCTTAGCCATGGGCTCATCTCTCTGCCTCTCCACAATGAAGAAATCCACGTGCTTTGGTTTTATTCCCCTCAATATGTGGCATATTTTTTAATAAAAAGCACGTGGGGAGGATTTAAATTGATTTTGAATTTAGCCCTAATTTTGATCCAATTTTGTTTGCAGAACGAAGCCGAGCGCCGGAGGAACCTAAGTGGTGCCCTTGTACCTGTAAGCACCTCTAAGCTTTATACGGTGATTTTTCAGGCCTGGTTTATTAAGGTAAGCACAGATATGTTGAACTTCAAGCCAGCATAGCCAATGAAGGATTGTTTGATGTGCTCGGGGTACTCAGCGCCGCGGAGCCGCGTCGTTAGCAGCTTCTTTTCCCAAGGGCTGACAGATTTGTGTCCGGCTCCAGCTCGTGGCTTTCATCCTGCTGCCATAAACAAAAGGTGTGCATTTCTCCAGGCGTGGAGCTTACCCAGACTCCTTCCCTCGTTTGATGCTATCGTGCTCGGGATAAGAATAGAATTGTAATGTGCACCTTGAGGCTGGAGAAAAGGAGCGCAAAGGAGGCAACCCACGGCTGATTCCTAATAGGGGTGGGTGGGAAGGAAGTGTCAAATGCTGCTCGGAATAGATGAATATTATAAAGGGGTCTGAAAAGATCAGAAATAAGAGAGATTCAGGTCTTTTTTTTCCCCCCTTCTTTTCTCTCCAGGAAATTCTTTCCAGGGCTTCTCAATAAGAGTGGGGATGGAGGGGTGAGCAGAGCAAAACTGGTGGGAGAGACGTCGTTGCTGAAGTGAACAGAGCTGAGCCTGCAGTGCCAGAGAGTCTGTTCCCTTTAAAAAATAAAAGGCAGGGGGTGGAGGGAGGTTTAGGCTTTTCTCTAGCAAAGTTTTCTTCCCAACAGTCAAAAATAATAGAAAGTAGACATAGAAGAGATCTGTTAATTGATCTTGTCCATATCTTGCCCAACACAGGGTTATTCCCTGCAGCATATTTACTAGTGCTGAGTTCAGCTTTGTTTTTAAAACCTCCAGTGACAATCTCCCGAGGGAAGTGGTGAAAGCCTGACTCTACAGCCTACCACATCTCCTTGTCGATCTGCTTTGCAGAGGGAGACTCTCACAAACCAGGAAATATTTTCTGACGTTCAGCCTACACCCCTCACTTTTTTTCTTTTCATTTCTGTCTTATTAATTCTATTTATACTCTTCTGTATCATGCAAAATAATGTCCTTCCAGGAGCACATCACGAGTTCTAACACCAAAAGGTTATGTTCTTGAGAAAGAAGAGCTTTGCCTCATGTTGATTCTTTCTCAGCCAAAATAAATGCATTATTTAATTCCCTGATCCATTGCTGACTCATAGGTGGTTGTTAAACAACTGCAGGTAGAAGTTTAGGTGAGCCTCTAAACTCAAGATATTCTGATGATAAGAGCCAGTAAATCAATAGGATGAATCCTTAGCATTTTTTAAAATTTAATTTCTAATATCTATATTTTTTTCTTACTTCACTTCATCAGTAGAAGCCCTTCTGCAAAGCATGTCCTTTTTCATTGCCTTTCCCCCGCTCCTAATCTTAGCACTAGATCGTGATTTGGTCAAGGTCCTATTTAAATAGTTTTGGGGTTGCCAACATGGTGTGTTCTGATATTTGGATCTTATAATCCAATTTTGAAATTAAAGAGCTCGGGGCAAAAACAGTCGCACAACTGAAATGCATGTTTTTGAGCACTGTGCCAGTGTTTTCTTAAGAAGAATATACCAAACCTCCTCTTTCTCTTCCCAATTAATAAAACAAACGTCACGCACAAAATCTCCCTTTTTAACTCGTGCCCCGCGTGAGCACAAGAGACAGCGGAAATGCAAGCTGGGCTATGATTTCAGGGAAGGTATCTGAATTCCAGCTGAATGCAGAAAATATGCAGAAGAGCAACTGATTTATAGTGCCTCATTTGCTGTCTTAGCAGAAGGATGTTCTCTGTATTCCCAACAATAAAAGCAACAGCGAGAAAAAAATAAGTTGTCATGTTTTCCCCCTGTACCAAGGCTTTTTCTCCCCTCTGCCCCAGTCATTATTTCAAGTTTCTCAGTATTAAATCTAAAGGTTCATCAACTCACATCTTTACAGCTCTGTCTTTCTGTATACAGGACCCTGTCTGCCTGTTTCCTCTATTGCACTATTTTGTTTGTACTACTGTAATCATTTTGCTGGCCCAGATCTGTGTGGGTGTGCTGGCAGCTTTACAACAAAGTTACATGGGAACTGAGTTAAGGTTGAATATTTATTAGAAGAAGCCATCTGGCGTCAGGCTGTCTGTACAGGGGGGCTTATTTCTTTAGTAGTCTCTCCTTTTTCTTTCTAGCTCTTCCTCCCTCTCTCTCCGTTTCTCATTTACGTGCTGCATATATGTGAAAAGTGGAACACACATCTTGACATATTGATTTGATTCTTGATATTTATAGCAATTAACCCCGCTCATGTGATTATCCCTGTCGCCTCACCCCATACCTCTCTCTCTTCTCCCCCTCTCTGTTCCCGTGGTGGGGGATGCTGGGGCTCTGTTCCCATGGTGGCAGCCCCCCGGATGCTGCAGGGGCTCCCACCACAGCAGCCCCTTCCCTCTCGCGCTGCTTCCCACAGGGCAGCTCCAGCTTTGCTCAAATATCTCTCTCCTGCTCCTTCCACACTTTCCCTCCTCCAGCTCGTGAGCTCATAAAAGAGTGCTGCGCTCCAAAAGAACTCCCGACTCACCGTATTAAACAAACTGGCCAGCAGAAGGGTGTCCGTGCTATTTCACCATTTGTATGACATCGCCCGGCTTCAAAGTGCAGCGCTAAATTGCCAAAAGATGTTTACTTTACTTGCTTAAGAGCTCCTCGTAATTCAATTGTTCTCTCTCCCGCAGTAGAAACACACATGCATCCTGAGCCGTGCTCTTGTGAGCTCCCACTAGTTATTTACCCACGGGCTTTCCTCCGTTGTTTTTTTACACAGTGCTTGACTTTTTTTTAAATTTTTTTTCAGGGGCTTCTGTCTCAAGGTAATTTGTTTTTTTCTGGGGTGCTCAACCGCAAGGACCTTGAAACATGCAGCTGTCTGGCTGCCTTTTTTTTCCCCCTCAGCGACAGACATTTAGTGTTTTTTCCAAAATAATAAATTTTTTTTCCTTTTTTTTTTTTTTTTAAACATGCACAAAGCTGGACACCCAAAATTGTTGGTCACCTTGGAAAACCTCGACCTATTTTTCGCAGCAGGCCAGGGGAGCTGATGCAGTCAAGCTGGCAGCCCTTTCCCACCATTCCTGACTTTTGTAAGTTAATATTCCGACCTCACAGCCTTGCATAACCTCCTTGCTCGTCGGTGTGGTGGTTTTGGTGGTGATGCCAGGTGGGAGAAGAGGAGCACTGGGCAGCAGAGATTCTTTCCACTGACAGAAACAGTGAGTCACTACTGTCCTGTGATTATTCCCTGGCCTTTTTTTGCCAAAAGCTGCCTGTGGGGATGAAAGGAAAGTCCTTTCTCCATGACCTACGCCGGGGGTTAGCAGCCTCCCAAGCTCCAGCAAAGCACAACACGTGGGCTGGTTCTGAGCAGAGTAAAGCAAGGAATGAAGGCTGGGAGCCATGGTGGCTCCAAGGACATAAACTGGGAGAAGTGGTAGTTCCCAGCTTCAGCCTCCCACTGCCTTTCTGCTGGTTGGGTGATTGACTGCCTGTTGTCTCCTCCCCCAGGTAGTGTCTCTGGGCTTGTCATGTCCTCCTGGATGTTTAATCTGGGAAAGAAAAAAATAAAAGGGTTTTTCCATGTGTGCTAGGATGGATGAGCAACAGCCCTGCTTGTGGGAAAGGGATGGGGAGTGGAGGAAGGAGTAGGAGCAATGCAAGGAGTAGAAGGTTGTGAGAGATGGGTGATAAAGGAGGCTGGAGAGAGGAGCTGCTGAGCTCACCTTCCTTCCTCTTTTCTGAGTTTAAATGGGCTGCTCATCTTCATTAGCCCATGGTTATTCTTTCATCAGTAATGTGAAAGGAGGCCAAGTCAAGTAGTCTGATCAGCCCAAGTGGTCTTGGCTCCTGATTCTCCATCAAAATGGGAGAGGGTAAATCCTGTAGGCTTTGTTCTCCTTGCCTTAGGTACAATGATATGAGTCAGCCCTGGATCTGAAGCCCACCACACTCCCATTGGCCAGCAGACTGGAAGGGTTGTGTTTAAACCAGTGGGCAAGAGACACTGACTTTGTTACTGCTGTTCATTCCATTTGTCCTTTGGCAAGACACTTAAGGCATTGTGTCCCATTTGTAATAATGATGATTATCTTCTGCAAGTAGTGCAAAGTACAGGTTGCTGTTGATAGTAAAAATCTCTGAGATGCTTTGAAGAAAAGTTGTGTCAAGGTGTGTAGCTCAGTTTCCTTTATCACGCCTATGAGTTTGGCAGTGATGCTTTCTCACTGATATATAAATCCCATTTTATGTACCAAATAACAGTCTGAACTGCTCATTTCTGGTGTGAACAAAATATATAAAAAGGGGATTGAGTTCAGGTTTGCTCTAAAGCTTGTTGCACTTATCAGCTTCCCATGCTCTCTGGACAGGCAGCCTGAGTATTAATCTCTGGTGAAATATGTCAGTGCTTGCCCTGGGCTGGTGTTACACAGACCAGACCAGATAATGCCTGAGCAAGGACAGTGAAGGGGCAGCAGCTTCTGACAGGGATGAGAAAGCAGCCCTGAGCCAGGATGAGTGTTCAGGATGGAGCAGGACATGGGAGAACCTCAGTGCCAGATTGAGTACTTTAAGCAGTGAGTACTGTCACCAATTAAAATAACCATAAAAAGCCAGACATTCCTCACTGGAATAACTCATAACAGATCCCCAGCGCTGAGTTACCTTTCAGCAGAGCCCTGTGAGGGAGCCCTGGTCTCTGCAATGTGTAGATCTGACCAGGAAAAGAGACAGAAAAAAAGCTTTTCCCCATCCCAGACCACACCCTCTCATTAGAGTCACTCTGTGATGGCCCTTCCAAGGCTCTTTCTCCATTGCTAAAACCAGCACAGCTTTTCAGCAATCCCTTTTGTAGTGTTCCTCTCCTTTCTAGGGCAGACACTCCCAGAGCCTTCTGGCTGACCTGGGTGTAACTCACAGAGCTGGTGACTGGCAGCATCACCTGTCAGCTCTCCTGTCCTGCTAAAACACCCGATTTGGCCCACTGTGCTCCAGACATGGATTGGGAACTCCCCCAGAATAGAGGCAAGGGGAGATAGGAATGCAAACCAAGAAAACAGGACCACCAAGATCCTCTGCTTGTGTCCTTGGAGAACCCCCTTAGTCCTTTGTTTAAAAAAAGTACACCCAGAAATCCCCAGAGCAGTTAATCTAATATGTAAGCAGAAAGTAGGGGAGTGTGTGTCTTACTGTGTGCCTTCAAGCTGACAAGCAGCTTATTTTCCAGTGCCAGAAGTGAGTAAATACTTTAGATTTGTCTATTCCCACCTTTCCAGGTAGTCATTAAAAAGTTTCCTTTGAGCCTTTTTTTTTGTTTGATCAATTTTACCTGTAGCTGAACTTATTGCTTTTGTTTTTAAACACAGGAGTATAGAGGTGCTGGCATGCATTTGACTGAAAAATACAAGTTGAATAATAATAATAATAATAGCAAAGTAAAATACAGGCTTCAAAACATGATTGCAAGCGCTGTGATTTGTCTTGGAAGAGCTGAGGATCTGAGTTGTAGTAGGACCACGTGGCCCCTGTGGTGGAGCAAACCCTCCCAGCCCAAGGGTTGTTCAGGGAGGGAGCCAAGTGACACAGTTAAATAACAACTGTGCTAAAATCCTCACTGCTTTAGTGTTTTCTAAAAAGGGATGGGGTTGTGACAAGAATTCTTGTATTTTGAATTGTTGAGCATGAAGAGTTTTGATACCAAAACCAGTCTATGCAGTTATCCATATTCTGTTCTAATGTCTGTTTTTTACAGCAGTGAAACATCCTTGGGATCCTAAAACTTATTTTGTCAGATGTCTGTGCCCAAACGGGCCTGCTACAGATAAGACCCTTTTATTAGAAGAATTTTTGCTGCATCCCCCGTCCCTCAGAGCACCCTGGCTGATCCCATGGGGCTGCACCAGCCCCAGACACTCCACTTATGAAACAGAACATGGTTTAAAACCAAAACTCTTCTCTCTACTTGCTCGTTTACTCCAACAAAATGTGTTTTATTGTTGTTTCTTGACTTTTTCTTTGCAGACACAATTCCTCTGGGCTATTGTTATTTCAACAAAAGAGGGGGAGGATAGGCTCAGCGAGTCACTCTGTGGCTTTCTGGTGAGGAATTAAGAAATACTCTAACAGTTTAATAATGATAATCTCCAAATAGTTCATAACGGCATTAAGGGTAATTAATGACATTTGAACAGTAAGAGTACTTAATCCCTAGGGAAATGTGATAGCCACAATTTTATTTACATCTGAAGTTGTTTCAAAGGTAAAGGGAAAAGAGTAATCTGGTTTTAAAATGGTTTTGTACTTGCACTCTTTCAGATTTTATCTTAATTTATTGTGAGCAAATAAAAATAATAGCTTTTTCGCTAATAATAAAAACTGCATTCCATGTCAGATCCAGCATTAGGTTAAAAATAAAGAGGAACTCTTATATGTTTCCTGTGGGATTAAGATTTTCTGAAAATTATAAATCACCAGTGATACTGTGGTTTACAAAGAAGGATAACTTTTTCTAAAAGACCCACATATTTACATTTTAAAAACATTTTTCATAGCCTTTAGAGCCATTAAAAGAACTTAAATAATTTTGAGGATAAATGCTGTGTGCTTTACCTTTTATGTTTTAGCAGCCCTTCTTATTTTCTCTCCACACAGCTGACCTCCCTAAACCTTTGAAAAACGCTGTTACATCCTTTTTACGTTTTCACCATTTTACAATGAGGGGAAAAATAACTCCTGTGATAGTTTTCGAGATAATACTCGAAGCAGCCCGATTCAGATGTTTAGCTTTGGAAAGTCAACAGAAGGAAAAGGCTTTCGTTGACCTTGGGTTTTGAGAATAAATAGGATAACACCTGATTCGAGACAGGAAGCTTTAGCTGGGGTAAATATGCAGAGCAAAGCAGAGGGTGTCAATCCAGTTTAGCATTTGAATGCAGCCTCTGCTCTTTTGGTTATGCTCTTGAGCCTGTTTCTACTTTTGGCTCTTACATTCCACAGAACTTCTGTAAAATCAGCAGGGACAGTGCTAATAAATTTATAATGTTGTTTTGTATTTCTGAACATAGTACCTCAGTAATTAAGTGAAATATTTATGATGAATATAAAACAATGCAAATTCATTTGTTTGCCTGAAAGCCAGCTTGTTATTTATTTAGATTTGTCTTTGAATGATTCTTAAATTGAATCACAGTATGAATGAGGGTGATATTTAAAGCAGAGAAAATTTGCTATAGTGTATTGATGCATTACACTGTATTAGCTAGTGTAAAAGCTATGCAGAGGATGATTAAAAAAAAAACCCAGAAAACACAAAAAGAACCTTGATCAGAGAATAATTCCTTTTTTGTCCTTTTTTTTTTTTTGTAGGAATCCCACAAGCTAAATCAATTCCCCACTGCTGAAATCTTTAATAAATCTTATGTTTCATTACAGCAAGCTGCACATATGTGAACTGGATCCTGAATTACAGGACAGGTAGGAGTAGGTTCAGCATAATCTGATCTAATTTTCCCCTCAACTGGCTATGTTTTCCTTCATGGGCTACTACTTCCAGTAGTTTTTGTCATTTATTATTTTCAGTCCTCTAACTAATTCTAATCCAATGAATGTAGTGACCTATGAAAGGAAATGTCTGTGCAAAGTGTCCCTGTGTTGATGATTATGAACTAAATTGTTTACTTCGGTTGGATTTTTTTTTTCCTTCCCTAAGTGAAAAATATCTTCCAAAAATAACTTCCTTTGCAAACATAATGCTGTTGCTCTCCTCAGCTTTCTGCTTGACAGTCATCATGTTCATATCATGACTAAGGAAGGTTATCTTAAGGTAAAAAAAAATAAGGGAAATATATGCATTCAGCTTGAAAAGGATATTTATTTTGAAGCTGTTATGTGAGAAAGCTGCACTAATAGGAGCAGCTATAGATTTTTATGGTATTTTATCTAATTTTGGATGGACTGCTAATGTGTTGAAAAATTATAGAGGCTTAGAGGTGGGAAGCCCTTTAGCAGTGTGGGATATGAACATATCTTCTGCTTCTTGCCTGATCTTGGTTTTGGGCAAACAACCTGAGCAATCAAAGGTGACCAACTTTTACATGAATTGACCAAGTGCACTTTCCATGAGGTTCTGTCTTGTTGTCAGATCTCCAGCCAATACCTGGGTGTTTGGGGAACACATGGCCATTACTTGGGAGCTTTGCTCCTCAGTTTTATCGTCATTTTATGTTTATTTTATGAGCGCATAAATAGATTTTAAAATAGCTTTTCCTCATTACACGACGGCATCTAGGCTGTGATGTTCAGACCGAGAGCAGGGCTCCTGGACAAAAGCAGGGAATGAAGTTTCTGCCTTATGGTGTCTTGTGTTGGCACCAAATGTGCTGCCACCAGAGCACATGGACTGTGATTCATGAGCAGGTGGGGACACAGGAATGAGCCATGAGTGTCAGAGCTGATCTGTGACATGCTCAGCCCAAGGTGGAGGTGGGCACCTGCAAGGATTCACAGGTTGGAATTTCTATTTTTTTGTTGGCTTCCCAATATCTTAAGAGGGAGATAAAAAGAGGGCTAGAGGAAATGTGGGCCCTCCCATAAGGAAATGGGAAACCTGGTTACCTGGGATGTGGAGAAGGCTGAGCTACTCCAGGACTTTTTTTACCTGAGTTTTCACCAGGAAGAGCTCCAGCCACACCACCCAAGGTGCAGAAGGCAAAGGCAGGGACCGGAAAAATGGAGAATCACCCGCTGCAGAAGATCAGGTGTGAGATTATCTAAGGAACATGAAGCTGCACAAGTCATGGAACCTGAGGAGACACATTTCTGTGTGTCCTGAGGGAGCTGGTGGATGGAGTTGTTGGGCCCCAGTCCATAATGTTTGAGAAACCATGGCAGTCCAAGAAAGATCCCCCTTTCTGCAAAGGTGAAACAGAACCTCCATTTTTAAAAAGGGGAAAAAAGGAAAGTGCTCACCTGTGCCCAGCAAGATCATGGAGGAGATCCTCCTGGAAACTGTGCTAAGGCACATGGAAAATAAGGAGGGGATTTGTGACAGCCAGCATGGATTCACTACAGGAAAACAGTGCCTGATGTGATAGGCTTAGAGTATTTTGGATAAGGAAAGAGTGACTGACATCTATGTGGAATTGTGCAAAGGATTTGGCGCTGTCCTGCAGGACATCCTTGTCTCTAAACCGGAGAGATTCAAAGGACTACATTTTCAATAAATCACCCGTGCCTGCTGCTCAATTTCTGGGCTCTTAAAAATTATCTGAAACATGCTGAAAACATAGAGGAGTGCTCAGTAAATTTAGTTGGCTTGAAATGTGCTACTGCGTGTTACTATGAGAATGCTGTTCGGAGTCTCTTGCTGCCGCACGCGTCTTTTGGAAAACAATTTCCTTTTTGGAAATGCAAATCAGCCACTATGGTTTGATGCCACAGTAGGACTGGGAAGTTCCAGTCTGATACAGAAATATTGGTCACAGAAAAGGTAATTGAATGCTGTGCTGTAACATTTATTACTGCAGAAATTTCATTTGTTATTCTGCCTTGCAAAACTAAAATCCAGACGTGATGGGCAGTCCTTGTCACTTTTCCTGTTCCTACACTCAAAGGTCTTGCTAAAATTTCCTTCATTATAGGCATTCCCAGGAAAAAGATGAAATTGTCAGCTTCAGTAAGTACAGCAATGCTCCTCCTCTTCAAACCTCAGTGGCATGAAATTTTCAGCTTTTCTTCATTTTTAAGATATAAAAAATTATTTCTCCTAGTGGATTGCCCATATGGAGAGATTTGAAGAAATATATGAGGCTTATTCATAGCAAAGAACAAGCAAACATTCCCACTCTCTCAATTACTTTTGATTAAAAAAAAAAAGGTATTTTTGAGCAAATCTCATAATTTTAGGGCTGTCTCAAGGCTTCAGAGCCCCGAGCTGGCAATGGCACAGAGGTGGGGGATGTGCTGTGGAATGATATGGGAGGTGAAGTCCTGTGATCATTTCCATCCAGCTCCAGAAAAGAGGCTAAAAAAACCACTTTGAAGGAATATTTTGGTTAATGTTGTATTTCCTGATATTCCCGGATCACATGTGCCGTAGAGTCACAAGATTGTGCAAAAATCTAAAAATAGAGCTCAAAATACTCAAAATAGGACTTGAGTGGTATAAATAACAATTTAAATCAGGGTGCAGAAATAGCTCGTGCTTAGCTCCTTGTCTCCATGCTGAGCCCAATGGTGGCAGGGCAGTGGTGGCAGCAGGGCTCCAGCCCACGCTGTCACTGTCATCTCTGCTGCTCCTCTGGGCTCCCTGAGCTCCCTCCAGATCCCAAACTCACCATCACAGCTGTGGCCATGGTTGGACTTCATGGAATCATGGCATGGTTTGGGTCGGAAGGGACCTTAATGATTATTTCATTACAATGAGGCAGGGGCACCTTCTGCTCTCTCAGGTTGCTCCAAGCCTGGCCTTGGACACTTCCAGGGATCCAGGGGCAGCCACAGCTTCTCTGGGCATCCTGTGCCAGGGCCTCACCACCCTCACAGTAAAGATTTTTCCCTAATATCCAGTCCAAACCCATTCTCCTTCAGTTTGGAACCATCCCCCCCTGTCCTGCCACTCCAGGCTCTTGTAAATAGCTCCTCTCCATCTTTCCTGTAGGTTCCCTTCAGGTTCTGGAGGGCTGCAATGAGGTCACCCTGAAGCTTCTCTTCTCCAGGATGAACATTCCCAATTCTCTCAGCCTTTTCTCATAGCAGAGGTTCTCCATCCCTCTAATTATCTCCATGGCCTCCTAGACTCTACTCAGTCCAACATCTCCATGTCCTTGCTGTGCTGGGGACGACACCAGATCTGGAGGCAGCACTGCCTGGACTCACCAGGGGGAGGAGAGGGGCAGGATGACCTCCCTAACTGCTTGGTCAATATAAATAGCAATATTTTACTCAGCAGACATACTAAGTTTTTGGCCTTGGCCTGCTGATGTCATTTTAGAAAAGAAGTTGGAAGTGGCCCATGAGAAGTTAAAAGTGCATTTATTCTGAGAAAAGAAAAAAAGGAAAATTAACAATATTTTTTTATAGTAATAACTTAAAATGTCAGATGAGCTTTGCTATTGAACCCTCAGTATGTTTTTAGTAAGGGGACTGCTCGTTCTCCCTCCACCCCCACAAGAAACCCACCCCAAACCCACATTTATGTTGTTAATAGCATAACTGCCTCAGTCCTAAGATGAGATTCTCTGCTGTGGTTGACAGTGCTGGGGAAATAGCTGGCTAAGTGATTCTTGGATTTTAAACCACAAAATGCTGATCATGAGTCCAATATTCACTTTTCAACTTTGGGAGGAACAGGATTTTGACCTCAGAAAAGGCACAGTGCCTGTACTCATTAACATCCTCGTGGATATCTTTTTCTTTAAGGAATGGTCTAGAGGAATAGAGTATAAGATATAAAGAAAATAAAAGTCATAGATTATGGGCTAGTAGTGAAGTAATGGAAGAATGACAAAAAAGTAAAAATGAGAACTCAGAAACAAAATTTTACTCAGACATTGAACTGCAGATATTTTTGCTGCTCTTACTGGCCTTCTGAAAGCCACTCGTGCTAACAGAGTTTTATCTCCATACATTTAAGTGGAGATCAGATACTATGCCAGTAGCAAAAATTTGCTTTAATTACAAGATGAAAATAATTTTTAGTGGAAATTGAAGTCGTTTAGGTCTCAATCCTGCAAAGAGTTTTATGCTTGTGTTTAATTAGTGTTAATGTCTCTAAGTAGTCCCATGATGAATCCTATTGATGAAAATGGTGCTGCTCAGCTTGGGTAAGGCTAAACATAAAAATATGCCTTTGCAGGGTTAAGGTTTGGTTTGTAATTCCACAGATTCATTTTCACTAAAGATTTTGAAAAGAAAACTTGAATTCTATATTAAAAATATATTTTGATTTCACCGTTTTATTGTCCTGATAAAGGCTGGACATAGTAACCTGTTGATTCAAGTACTGAGCTACACACAGACCTTGCTCTTGTCCCTAAGACAAGGTTTAAAGTCCTTATCATTCCCCTGGTGTGATTTCCACCCTCTCCTAGCCTGCCATTCCCACTAACAAAAGTATTCCCACTATCCCTCAGAGGAAAGCAAAGCCAGGGCAAATTATTCAGAGTAACCACCTGCCTCTGTAGTGCAGATCATGTGATCAAAGAACAAGAGCACTACAGTGATGGAACATTTATTTCAGATAGCAAATAATTTATCAAATATTGAGAGGAACAGTGTCCTCAGTGTTTTGAGAAACAGTGATCCCTGCTCATCAGTTGGTTACCACGAAAAGGTCAAATATTCTGAATTTTTGATCGCACACTGCATTTGTTGTAACTCAATACTTCTCCCAAATTAAAAAACAAATGAGGCCAGAGGATGTTTGTCCCATTAGCAATGTGTAAGTGAAAGTCTGCAAATAATTAGATATCTAGGATACAGTAAACTGATAAACATTTTAAATTATTCAAGATATTAATAAGGAGCACTGAGGAGTTATTTTTCCAACTAAGAAAAGACTTTCTGATGAAAGGGAGAAAAATTATTCAATGTCAGTGAAAAATTTGTATGTGCTGATGCTGAAAAGCTGATGAAATTAAGTAAATTTCCAAGTGTTAAAATTTTATTGTCCTGCAAGAATGTGTACATATTTGAGAGACACCTGTGCACAGCTTTTTTCATGATCTCTCTCAACATTTTGAATTTCTATTACAATTTTTCTTAAAATTCAGACTATCAAAGTGACTCCTTTCCCTGGGAACACTGTGATTGCACACACAAGGTTGAGAAGCTTTGGGTGGGGATGTGTGTCTGTGGGTATTTCATCATGAGTTTTGCCAGACTAAAAATAGAGTTGTTCCCCTGCCTGGTGTTCTCTCTGCCTTTGCTCAGTTATGAACATAAGGAGGGATATTATCTTGCTTACATTAAAAAAAATGCGTTATATTCTTGTTTTGCTACATGTTGAAGGCTGGAAAAAACTTTATTTTATTTATTTTCCTCTCGGCATCTTCCCAGTGCTATTTTATCACCAACCACTAATGCTGATTAATTTTAACTACTTGCTTCTCTTTCTTTTCACCCAACAGCACCACATCAACCAAATTTTTGGAGTTCTTCAGAATAAACCCTTTCAAATATGAACACCATTGTTTCTCCTGATGGACCTGCCCAAATCTCCTCTGTGGTCAGCAAAATGATTTTCCTTACAAAACTGCAGTCTTACCACTGCACTTATTGCCAAAATCTGGAGGCTTCCTTGCTCTTTCATGCGATTTTACTGACCCAATGCAGAGTGGGATGGTGCTGGAGAAGAAATGTGGATTTACTGCAGAAATTATTGCAGCTGAAAGAAGGAGAAGCAGGTGAAGAAATGGATGATGTCTTCATCAATGGAAAGCAAAACATTAATGGAATTAAATGCACATCTGCCAGTGATGGTCGAGGTAAGGAAAAATCTGAATATTGACAAGACAGACCATGTCCTGCCTTGGGTGGCAGGTGAAGTCACAAAGACAACAATCAAATCATCAGCTTTGCTTAAGATATTTCGATGAACCTCGTGAAAAGGAAGAGGTGAAACTCACTTCAGTGCTGAGGAAAAATAACCTTTCTTACCATCTCTGGTTGCTGGTTGGTTGGAAAGGAAATTTCTTTTTAGGTGGCTTCATCTGAAGTGTGACCTCATCTTTATAAAATTGTACTTTTTAAAATTTCCTTTGTAGTTAGAATAATGTGATATATTGTAAGCATGAAGCATGTTAGATCTGCACTTCACTCTCTCTTGGCTTATTTTAAAAAACTGAGTTAAGTTGAAGAGATCTATGCTTTCCTTCTAAGTCTTCAACCAAGATTTCAAACCAAATTCAAGATTTCCAACCATACTTTTAGACTTGGTTCTTTAGAAAATTGTTTGCCTTAGTTGCCAGTTTTCCATGGTTTCTAAAACCATGAAAAAAACCCTAAAACATAGAATATAATTTTTTTTTGTTTTTAATTCCTTGAAGTGGTGAAAATGGTATTCTTTTCATCTACTTTAGAAGGGCATTGAAAAGATAAACATCTTGAGTCTTGTTGGATATTAAGATCCTTCTGTGTGCAAATAACCAGCTTGTCTACAGAGAGAATTCCTGTGAAGGTCTGTGGAAAGGCTTTATCTCTCTTGACCACTGTTCTCCTGTCATATCCTACACATCCTGTCCTGCCTTTGCTGGCCACAAGGTACTTGAAATGCCTTTTTAAAATCATTGCCTGTCTGGTGTTGGTTTGCTGGTATTTTTGTGGGAGAAGACTCTCCACCAAGGGTTGAATTTGGTGCTTGGCAAGGTAAGGTGGAGGATTTGAAGATCCCCTGGTGAGATGATTTCCTTGTGAGCAGAGTGAAAATCAGGAATAATTCTGCAAGAAATTTGGGCTGACTTAAGGGAAAATTTGGGGAGATGAGAAGTGACCATCTCTGGGCTATGAAGAGAGGAACAGAAGGGCAATGAGATGCTTTGAGCAGAAGGGATAAAATGTGAAATAACAGGGTCAGAATCATTATATCTCACAAGACTTTGTGTTTAAGCAAATCAAAGGCTATGTCTTCTCTAGCACATTGTGTGCCCCTTCCTTCCCTCAGCTGGTGTTCAGCCTTTCCCTGGGATGGTGAGTGCACTGCTCCAGCCTGTCACACACAGTGTGGCACCAAACTGGTGGCTGCTCCTCACCCTGTGGCTCCCAGCTCCTCCTGGCTTTAGCCCAGCGAGTTCTCTCTGATCTCAAGGCCTTCAGCTGTTGTCCCCCATGCAGGGGAGCCTCGTGTTTGGCAGCCACTGCTGGATCAGGCCCATAGAGCTGCTACCATGGCTCATCTCCCCCAGCTCAGCTCCAGGTTATCAGCCTGAGGAGGGATCCAAGGTTCTTTGATCCCCGTGGAGGAGCAGTGCAGGTGACACATGCACTGACAGCTGGAAGGTAGAGGGACCAGGAGAGGTTTCACCAGAAAAGAAGCTGAGCAGTAAAGAAAGAAATTGTTGCACTGCTGGTTCTGAGAGAAAAACACTCTCCAAAAGACAAAAAAACCCTGTTCTGTATTTGATTTATATTTCTATTATAGGCTTATCCTGTTAGCTTGTTCTTAGAGAAGAGCTGTTCCCTGAGGTACAATTTATCCTTTTTAGAAACTCTCCTCCCCCAAGAAACTTGCAACAGTGGAAAGAACAAAAGTTGGGACGGTGTTTGAAGGAGGAATCTAAGAAAAGTGATTGAGCAGCTGGATTCAAGGCTGCATGCAAAGGAAAACTCTTCTGAGTGCAGGCACTCTGTAAATAGTTGAGAAGCACTCGTTTCTCAAAGGGAAGGACTTAATGAGAGTTGTAATGGTCATTTTAGAGGTTTCCCCAATGACAGCTTTTCCCCCAAATGCTGTTAAGGTGGTGTTTTGAGAGTTACAAAAAGAAAATTAGGAATGAGTCGCGACTGGTCATGATTTTCTGGTTTGTTTTTTCTCCACTGGAGTCATGGGGAACAGAGAGGATGTAAATGTAGCAGGGGACTGGATGGGTGCAGGAGATATGAAAGATAAAGTTGAGTGAAGAGGTTGCAGAATACAGAGGACCTTTGCATCCATGAAGACAGGGCTGCTGAGTCAGGCCTGTGGCTACGTGCACACTCAAGCAATACACGTGCTGATAGAAAACAGATTTAAAAGGTAATCGTGAAATTGCTTTAGAGCTCTGGATGTGTTTGGAAGTTTGTGACTGGTTGTCAGTGATGTCATAACCATATTTATTATAGCTCATAAATGGATGGGTCTGACTGTTTTCCTTATTTTAATGTATAAATTGCAGTTTATAATGGCAATAAAACACTCCAGGCTGTGCATTTCAGGGTGATTATTGCATTTCTCAGGTGGTTAAAGTTACTCTAACTGCCTTTTAGCTCAGATTTCAATAGTATTTGCCCAGTGTTCGGGCCATTTTTACTTGTGTTTTTATGTACAAACCTCAAATTAAAGTGTTTTATTGCTTTTTAATTAAAATGTTGAAGTGTAAAGAAGGAATGGTCACAGGCAGATAGAGAGGCACAGTAGTAGGTGTTTTGATGTGAGAAGGGAGTGTGTGAGGAGGGAGATGGGGAGAGGAGAGGGTGCAGAGCCTGTCACAGGGTTTGGGTATTTCACAGGTACCCACTACTGGTTCCAGGAAATACAAGGCTGAATGGAAACATTTGTGAGCCAAAGGCATTGGTGTCTGCCTCGTAAAATCTCAAACTGAGAAATGAGGGATTAAATGGCTGTGAACCCTTAATTAAGTGCTCAGCACCAACATGCCCCCCTGCTGGAAGCTGAGATGGGCTGATGGTCCCCACAGAGGAGCTTTTGGGGAGCTCAAGCTCGTGGTGTTCCTGATTTTCAAGGTGGGGAAAAGTCCTGTGCTCTCCCTCTTTGAGACACCACCTCATGCATGGCTGATTGTGCAGGGCAAACTCCAAAACCAGTGGCAATGGTGGGCTTTTAGTGGAATGTGGTTATTCTAGGAGAAGTGAATTCCTGGGTGTGTGAGTGAATTAATTCACCAGTTTGGGCCATGTGCAGGGTGAAGGATCTGCTCTTGAATTCCTTTTGGGTGATGTCATGTCTAAGAGTCTGCAAAGCACCAAAGTCCTCATGTCATGGGTGTTTGTGGAGTGGTGGCCTCTGTGTGGAGGAAAGGACAGTCCCATCAGGACACTGGAACAGGGCTGCTCATTGTGGTGGGGCTGATGGCTCCATAGCTGTGCCATTCCTCCATTCCATTGACACAACCTTGCTCCTCCTCTGACACTGAGTCCTGGAACAACCAACCAGTGTAAAACTGGCAATGGTCTTGATGATCTAAGAGGTCTTTTCCAGTCCAAATGATTCTGTGATTCAATAGGATTCCCTCTTGATGGAGGTGAGGCCCTCCCTACCTCGGTCCTGTCATCTTCTCAGAGTGTTGAAGACGTGTGGCACAGCAGGACATGGCATCCACGAGGCTCCTGCTCTCCTGTAAGGCTCCAAATCTGACTAAAATTATGGTTGTGTCTCAGGTTTGTGGTTATATTTCAGTTCTAGGAGTTTCCTTCTTGAAGCAGGGTCATTGCAACACTTCAGGTGTGCTGGTTTTTGCAGTCCATGGTGAGGGGTTGGATATTTGTATCTAGAATTACAGAATCATTTAGCTGGAAAAGATCTCCAAGACTATCGAGTCCAGCCTATGCCCAGTCCTCACCTTGTCACCCAAACCAGGGCACTGAGTGCCACGTCCAGGCATTCCTCGTACACCTCCAGGGATGGTGACCCCCATCCCAATGCCTGAATGCTACAAAAAGTCCAAGCTCTTTATTTAGGATCATCTCTTCTGGTGCATCTTTACAAGAATGAGTGTCAGAGGGCTCTAGTTTGTATCATATTGGTACAATTTAAAATAAATTAAAAAAATAAAATCATAACTGTTCACCTGGGTAAGAGCATGAGTATTATAAATTTAAATAAGGGTTTGAGCCTTTCATTAAGGATAAAAAACCCCTCCATCCAAACAGACCAAAACCCAACTGGTCTTGCTGCCTAATTTTACACAAAAAAATGTACATAAAATAATTTTTTCGTGGCAGTTTTTTTCTCCCCCCATTGTTTCCTGCATTTTTATTTCTATTTCTCCTGTGCAAAATATCCCTCTTGCATACCTCCCTTTTCTTCCCATGCAAGAATGGAAGAAATGCTTAATGGGAACCAAAGCACATTAGGAATATTAAGGAAAAATTGCAGTATATACACTATGAAATGAAATGCATCTTTTGTGAATAAATCCCCCCAGAAATCTTATATTTCCAGGCATCCACTCACATACCTTCATGTAACAACTTATATATTCGTAAAACATTCATTGAAAGCAGCTCTGCAGTTTTATAGAAAACAACATGCCAGGGATGCAAGAATCTTGCCAGTTCTGTGAAAAATGACACCAATTAAAGCTTAAATTGCTTGTTTTCTCATAAGGTACATATTTTCATAACTTTGAAATCAAATAATTGCTGCTTTTATATTAAATACAATAAAACAAAAAGGATGCTAGTTTAGAGGAACTGCTACAAGCATTTTAATATAATTTTCCCACCATTTAAAGTCACAAAATATGGAAAACAAGTCAAGTATGCAAAGTTCCAAGGAGATAGAGAAACTCCTTCAGATTATTACATCATTTGTCTTTTGTGTCAGGAAATGTGTATGTGATTTCATTGTTTGATTAAATGCCAAAAAAAAAGGCATATTGCACTTATCTAACTGATTACAGATTTTATTCATCTGAAAAAGTATTTGTTCGTACTTTGACATTAGAAGGCAATATTTTTTTTAATGCTCCAAACAGGCATTTTCAAAAAATTATAATCCTAACTTCCCAGGCTTGCATTTTATTTTGTATTAACAATGCACTGTACTAAAATTTCCCATACTGGAACACAGTCCCCAGTGGTTTTCAAGCTATAAACTGAGTAAACAGTCCCTTTCTTATTGAGTGTCTGTGTGAATGCATGTTGTTTCTGGAATACATCATATTCATTTGCAGAAACCCAGGGTATGGATCTTTAACACTTCTTTCCCCCCTTTTTATTTTCCGAGGTACCTAAAATAATGGCTTTTTAAGACAGTGATGTAGCTGTGTAACTTGTGGGGAAAAGCACTCTGTGGCTCACAGTCTGAATTAAACGTGTGTCATTGGGGGTAAGTTTCATTTCAAATACCTATTTCTGCTAATTATTCAAAATGCTAATGCTGTGCTGCTGTACTGTCTCGGAATTGTGTTAGCTTGTTTCTGGCAATGCTGTGCTAAGAATATGAGAAAATCAACTAAAAATATTTCCATATTGAGTTCCTTGGTTTTTTTAGTAGGAGCATAGAAAGGTGGCATTTATCGGTGACATTTTTTGGACTCTCACCATATCAGGGTTGACAAACTAAGCTTTATATAATGAAGAAACTTTAAAAAAAAACCTCAACAGAAATAATTTGAGGAGAAACACGAAGCTTCATCTGGGGACTTCAAGGTCAGTTACCATTGGCCTGGCCTCCATTAACCCCCACAGGAAATCTTCCAGAATCCTTATTTTATCTTGAGTGGGTGTTCCCAAACTATCAGTCTTTTTCTTTTTTTTTTTTTTTCTCCACCAAAATAGAGACACAGTTTCCTTTAAAAGACATGAATTTCATCTGGTAGAACATTTTAACAATGTTTACATGCCACGGAGAAATTTGCAGGGAGAATGGTGATATTTTAAATTGCTCTATTAACGAAACTCTGCCTAAATTTGGAAGAGGGGGAAAAAAAGATTTGAAAACTTAGTAAGTGATTAATAATAAGATATTAAAAGACAGCTAAGCGTTCTCAGTCACAGGGGAAAATAAACTGGGATGGGATAATGAGATCCCTACAGTCTTGTGATCAATCCAAAGTAGCAAGAATGTAATACCAATGGGTTAACTAATTATATGTATATATTTAAAAAGTCTCTCAGTAGTCTGAATCATGTCCAGCGTGAGTGCTGAGGATTACATGATCTATTATTAACCCATTAGTACTGCGCTCTCGGTGTTCTTTGGCAACAAAAAAGCTCCAACAGGAATAAACTGTCGAAAATATGTGTCTTTTTAATAAAGTGGGTAATTTTTTTTCTTTGGTAGGGAGGGAGAGTGTATCTTATTTATAGTGTCATTGCAAACTCAAGTTACAACGTCTTAGATTTAAGAGACAGGCCAGCAATGCAGGCAAGGGTGTCTCCTGCAAGGAGACAGAGATTAATGCCATGTGTACTGATGATTCTCCACCACAATTTAGGATTCTGGTGGCGCCATGACGCCCGTTTTTTTATGGTGGTTTGCCAAGAGAAAATTACTTAAACCAATTGTGAATGCATTCCTGTTATACTTTTACACAACCACATTTCTGTACATAAATAGCATAATGAGTATTTTTTAAATGATCTCTCGTTCCAGATTCACCTACTTTGCATAAAATGTCGAGCGCAGGAAGGAGGGGAGTTGAGGTTTTGTTTGTGTTTTTCTTTTTTTTTTTTTCTTTTTCCTAACTGAGAAAGGTTTTCACATGGGAATATACTTTTTTACCCCCTTCCTTCTTTCTCCATGACAACTGACCACAATTGAAGTAGATTCTTCTTAACGTACTGTAATGTGAGAATTTTCTTCAGCTGGAGGGTGTTTTAGTCCCTAAATTGAAAGCTGTTCTACTTCACTGCATAAAATGTGAACATGAATGTTAAGATCAGTACCTTTGCCAGGTAAGAACTGGTACAGGGACAGCTTGAAGGCCCTCAAAACCACAAATTTTTATGATTTTATACATCTGAGGTTGAGAAGAGTTTGTAAGCTGAAATATTCTAAACCCAACATGATATCCTGATATTAAGGAGAGTGGACATCAGGCAAGCAGAATATTTTAAAGTTTTTTTGCTAACTTCACAATTATTTTTATCAATTTACTCGTTTCAAATTTTTGCAAAGAATGCATTTATTCTTTTTTGCCCCAGTGTATGAAGAGGGGTTTGTGGAGCTGTCTATTTTACGGTGTTATTTTCGTGAGCCTGCTGTAGGTCAATAAAGCAAGATTTATTAGTGGCTTTCAGAAATGCTGGTATTATAATCATTGCTATATTTTTAGGAGTGAGTCTCTTTGTTGCCTGAGCCACTTGATCTGTCTCCACGAGTTTGATTCTTGGTTGTGGTCCTATTTGAAGGCAATTCTCAAGTGCAAGTGTGCTCATGCTGGGTGAGGGAGCTCGCAGAGCTGCTCTGTCCCTCTGAGGGTTTTGAAAACTCAAAATGAAATGAAGTATCCAGCATGATGTTTAATGGGAGGAGGGCTGTGTGCGAGGATGATGGGCTTGGAGGCCGCCTCTGCTTCTGGTTTTGCTGTGCTCCGAAAGATTTGTAATTCTTTTAAAGTCAGTGGCTTCCTACTGTGACTGTGAGAACTATGGTAATCAAGCCTGAAGCATTTGAATGACAATGTTGTCCTGTTTAAATATTAATCTGACTGGAGCAGATAGAGATATAATGCTGGAACTGGGAGAGAATAATGTGTGTCTATAAATAAGGTCTTAGTCCAAGGCCAAAACAAGCACTCTCCCTTAGTCCTTAGGCATGGAAAGTTCTTCCTGGGCTGACAGAAGACTTGTAGGGCTCTGATAAAAAAATCTTTAGTCAGAGTTGTAGTTTTCATGACGAAAATGTCAACGTGTGTGCTGAGGAGAGGGTTTTGCTTGCTTTCTTACAGCCGTTGCAACAAATAATGGGGAGTTCACACAAAACACAGCAAAGCAGCTGATCTAACTATGTTTCCATTTTTATGGTGCTCATGGTAGAGAGGTGTTTACTAAGCAGACCTCGACAGAAAGAAAGGTGGACTCCAGTACATTTCTATGTGTCCTTTAAAATATTTTGCTTCAGATATTAGAGATTGATTTAAAATTATAGCGCATGAAAAATAATTTCCTCTTGATGTGCAGTTAAGTTCGGTGTTTAAGTAAAACTTCAGTGTCAGAATAACGGAGATTTCTACTGCTCTGTGTGGTTCCTGCAATTAATACATCCAGTTGTATCAAAATTGACAGTTACAAATAGGTGCAAATAGGTGGGGTGGTCTTGGAAGTACAATTTCTCTGAAAACTGGAGAAATATTCCAGGGAAGGTGAGGAAGAAAGGCTGGGAGATTCAACAGAAGAAGAGGTTTTCTGGCAATTTAGGGGCAATTACAGTCACTGGAAATTAAGAAGGTCTAGCAGTGTGGAAGGAGAGAGAGAAGGCTTTGGAAAAGAGATGGAAGGGCCAAGTACACAGGACAGAGAGGTCAAGAGGAAGATTGGCAGGACAGCAAAAGAGTTTGCCTCCAGAGAGAAGCAGAAAGGGATGACTTCCTAAAATAGAAAGCCCAAAGAGTATCATCAAAGGATTCAGCTGTGGGAAACCTGTCCAGCTAAAGAGGCAGCAAGTCTCAGATGTTTATTATTTTTTGGACTGCTTCAAGATGTAAAGCAGTCAATTTCAATTAAAAGAAAAACATGCTTAGATTCAGACTAACGAATTTGCTTTTCAAATTTTCTTCAGAAAACTTCTGCCGCAGTTCCAAAAGCCCCAAGTTGGAACCCCAAGTTATCTCAGGGTCTTAACAAGTCAGAAACTGCCCAGCTATTTGAAGCACAGTTGAAAATGGTGGTAGGGTACTGATTTGCAGAAATATGGAGCCTCATAATAAGAAAGAGTTATAATTTAAATCATCAAGTATAAAGTGTAGCCCAGTGTGACTCTTGTCATTGGGTGACATTTTCAGATTTACTCATTTTTTCACTGCTCAAGTACCTTTATGATCACCTGTCACATGTGTCACTACTGATGTCAGCTTGAAAAGTCAGGGCTTGCTGTTAGAATTTTGCAGCAACAAGTAATATCTGTTACTTTTTCAAGTGTATGAGATAATCCAGTGTACATCAACTGCTGCTGCTGGAGAAACATTGACTTGTGATGCAGCTATGCTTGATAGCTTAATTATTCATTGCTTTGTTACTTCTTGCTTTTATAAAATTGGTTTCTGTCAGGTTTGAAGTATGTCAGCTCAAGACCCAAACATGGATCATACTTGCAAAGTCAGCTGTACAAAAGTCTTCACTTAATGAACATGTTTACTTTACTTTTGTGCTTCTATAAATAATGTATAATGTAAATTTCCAAGGTCTAGGGTCCCTTTCCCAGAGGGGAGGTAGTTCTGGTGCAGGAATTGAGAAAGTTAAACCACTGCTGCTTCTGCTGAGGGCTCTGCAGCTTAATATGAGATATTCTTTAGACCACCTTACTCAGGGAAATTTCAATTTTTGGCTGTTGAATGTATGGAGAGGGCACATATAAAATAAGTTCAAGTGTTTGTGGAAGTTATACCCTTAATTATCATGAAACATTTTACTACAGGCCTCTACCTTGTGCTCTGATTTAAGGGGAAACTAAAATATTCTACCTCCAATGCACAAATGTTTGTTTGACATTTGTCATATTATCAGGGTAGCCCCACAAAAACTTGAATGTATGGTTTTTATCAATTTTATATCCAGAATAAAAAAAGAAAACTTACCATTTTACCAAAATACGCATTTAAATCTTCTGCCTTTTGATGAGATTTGTGACATTTCAACACTGGTACGTAAGAAGGAAAAGAAAATGAAAATGCCCTTGTAAGGAAGCATCTGTTTACTAATGATACTTTGCTATCCCAAAGTCAGCCCTGTGTACTGGGCTGATTATAACAGGATTGCAGAGGAGGAGAGGCAAAATATTTGGATGAATTTACATGAATTTACCAGAAGCAAATGTCAGTAGTGGAGAGTGACGTGTGTTGGAGTTTGAGAGCTGAATGAGAACTGTGCCGTAGAACAATAATCCCAGAACAATGATAGCTCGGTTTCCTTCAGTGGGACCAAAGCCCACATTTGTTTAATTTATCTACATTTTCTAGTTAACCATGAAGTTTTGCACACCAGACCACTACAGGTGTTAACCATAAGCATTGGTTATTCCTTGCTTGAGGAGCAGGGCTTTCAGGGACGGCTCTGGGAAAGGAACAACCAAGCCACACTGTCATGTTCAGCTGACACAGCTGTTTGTTGTACAGCCTCTCCTCCCAGCTTGGACTATTGCCACGGATGATTTAAGTGTGTTTGGAGCCCTGGTGGGTGCAGGAGCCTTGCTGGGCCGTCTCTGCTGGGACCAGTGACTGAAGAGGGCATCAGCCATGCTCTCTGCTTGGCAAACCCATGCAATGCCAAGAGTAAGGAAATTAAAATCTAATGCTCCTCAGATGGGCAGCCTGACGCATAATGGAGATGGGGCAGCAAGCCTGGGAATGTCAGGAACATCATTTTAACCCAACAAGACACGTGTAACCAGGCATGACGCTCTGGCCTGCTGACACGGGGACGGGCGCATCTGAAACAAAGGCAGCTTGCTGAAAATCAGATTCCCCTCACCCTAAACAAATTTCAGTTTGCAGGATTTCATGATTAACAGGCTTTCTAGGGTATTTACAACTTTCTGGAGAGCAAGCCTTTTTTTTTTTTTTTTGGTAAGAAAAAAGTTAAATGGAACACACACATTGCCTTTGAAATGTGGCCATAGGAAGGTCATATATTAAGGTGTTACATATTAAAATATTGATTTCTTTAGAATATAAAACCCCTGCTTACAATAAATACAATGCAAGTCATAACCTTTATTATAAAAATATTCCAGAGTTCCACAGTAAAGGGTCATTAACATTGCTATACTGTAGAATTTGATCATTACTGGAGGATACTATGTTTTGTTTTTAATCAGGCAGTGATTTATATGGAAACTTATTAAGAACCAAGATATGGCTCATTTCTGATCTGTGACATGCTTAAAAGATGTTGCAAATTAAGGGATTGATCCTGCAGATCGCTGAGCTGATAGAAGAAATGTCAATAAGCAAAGTGTTCACTCTGTCACTGGCCTGTACCTTGCACATCAGTAGATGTGCAGCACATGCTGGGGAAAACTGAGATGGAAAAGCTGTCCTGATCCCAGCCATTCCAAACTCCCTCTTCTTTAGGGGAAGCCAAACACACAATTCTTTCTTTTATTTTGATTCTGGATGAGCAGTAGAGTTGCTTTTTCTTTGAAGTGGAGAAAGCTTCACCCCTAAGGAGGCATTGGGAGTTGGTTTTGCACCCTCTTGTACTCAATCTGTATGGCCAGAAACTGTGAAGGGGCACCTGGGGAATGGAGAACTTTGGAAAGGGCTGATGGTGAGCAAAGTGACCAGGGGCATGGTTTGAAGCTGAGATACAGCAGGGGGTTGTGTCCACCACACGGAGATTCTTCAGCTCCTTGTAGCAAGGACAGGAGCTCAAGAGCCTCTTTACTGGAGAACATTTACTTTGGTGGGGTTTTTCCAACTCAAGATAGTCTGTGATTCTCAGTGCTGAAAATTCAGCCACTCAGTGACGAGGGGAACTCACACAAACAGCTTTATGTGATAATCTATCATGCCTTTAATTAATTAATTTCAATTATTCAGGTTGTATTGAGTCACTTTGCTGGAGTAGTTCAGCCAGAAGGTTTGTGCTGGGGTAGTCTTGGCTCCTGCCAGCATCACCAGTGCTCACAGAGCTGCTCTCAGTGATAAGAAATTGTGTCCCCTACCAGTGTGACACAGACCACCTGTCTGGAACACGGATCTGCCTGCAGTGCTGGGACCTCCTGGATGCGCATTGAGGCCTTTGGGGTGGCAATAGCAGGGTCAAGGGTGCTGAAGGGAGAGAAGGGCCACGTGGCAATTAAAATAACTGCTGGAAATGGTGAGTTCCTAGCAGAAAAACTTGCCTTCATGTAAGTCCCTGTACGTGAGGAAATCTCTGAGCAGTCTGATGTCAAAAGTAACCCAAGGAAATTTCATAGAGGGGAGCAAAATCTTCCTGTGCCAGAATGATCCTGCTACACATGCAGTACTTATTAATGTGGCTGAGTTTGGTTCAAGGGGTTTTTAAAATATTTTTTTTAGGTAGTGCATGTTTTCCATTATTTTAATTGGGAAAAGCCTGATAAAAGCAAATGTACACTTCACGTGTCGAAGAACACGCTACAGCTTTTTTATTCACATGTGAAACCTGCTTATATGTCACTTTATATGATTTTCTTTTTAAATTTTATTATCTGAGCTTTAGTGCTCTTTAAAGTAAAAGTGATAGCAACCAGGTGCATTATGGGGTAGATGACACAGCCCTGCCAACACACCTACATGGATAATTCCCACATTTCCAGGCTCTGCCGTTTGTGCAGGACCAGGCAGATGTTTTGTGCTGTTGATACACAGAAGGCTCTCAGGCAGACACCACCAGTCTGATTTTGAGACCATAAACTATATTTCACTCCTCTGAAGTGAAATAGAGTAATTAAAAAAAAAATTGTTGTTCACTAATGTTACGTTTTTGTTGACATCATTTTTCTCTAATATTTTTCAGTTCTGATGAAAACTAAAGAAATTAAGCAACATATCAAACCCCCCTACTTTACTTGATTTCTGGCTTTCAGCCATTTGAAGCCTTCCCATGGCTGCTCAAATAGAGAGAATGCCAGTTTGTCTCTTTAACAACCAACAACAAATATATGAATTTTTGAGGATAGTGAGAGACACAAACTGTACCCCATGCAGTCACTGCTGCCTGTACCTACAGGAGCCTGTTACTGCTTAAAATTTTATATGGTTATTTTTTTTTAAACACCTCAACAGATTGAAGCAAAGACTTTTGCAACGTGAGTTTAAAGCAGGAAAAAAAAAGGAAGAAAAAAAATCCTGAAAAAGCCTTATATTCTTTTGCCTTCGAGCCTTTGATCCTGACTCTGCAGCCGTGGGAACCAGGAGAAGTCATCTCCCGTGAACTGTGAGTAGGAAGCTGCGAGGGAATCAGCAGATGAGTTTGAACGTTAGGCCTTGTTTATGCTGGGGATTAAGTCATTTGTGGTCAGTACCCAGCACAGCTGGGCTGCTGCAGGCTCCCAGCTCCCATCAGATGACATTCCTGCAGGGACAACTGGGGGCACATGTGGTGGGGGCATCTCACTGCCTGCTGGACCGGAGTGAATCCAGACCAGGGGCAGCCTCCTGTTCCTGGTGTTCCTTCCCAACGTGTCAGATTGGAGCAAAGATCCTTGGGTGAACGGAAAACTTCTGAGAATAAAAGGGTCCTGGAAGGCATTGATCAAAACCATAATTTTATGGGTGTAGCAATAAACAGCCAAGCCCAGCCCGAGCTACAGAAAAGCTCAGCGGTTGCTGCTCCATGTTTCTCAAAGTCCTGAGGGATAAAACAATCAGCAGATTAGGGATGGGAAGGGGGAAAACTCCTGAGTTGCTGCAATACTGTGTCTGTGGGACCATTTCAAATACTTGCCTGCATTTGGGAATATCCTGGGCTGTGGTCTGAAAGCTTAAGACTTTTTCCAAAGGTGATTTTATTGTCAACCACCATTAGGGTAGATTTATTTTTTTTCTGGCAGGCACATGGTTAACATCTTTCTGTGGTTCTAAATATAAACTCACTTCCCAGCAGTATCATCCAGGTCTCATTCCTCCTCTATTCCTCTTCTTCTTTTTCTCTGTTCCTCTCCCTCTTTCTCCGTGTGTCACTGTGGATTTGGTGAGGCTCCAAGTTACAACTGGATGCTGTGAGGATGGATTGCTGTTGAGATCTGTGCCGAGTTGCACCAACACTCTCTGTAAAGTTTTACTTTCCTGGAGTGCTATATAGTGACTTTTTATGTGTCTAAGAAATGGAAACATTTTGTCTCGTATAAAAAAAAAAAAAAAGAAATATTTTTATACTGTGCTCCATTCACAGACCACATCAGAGGTATTCTAAGAATAGAATAGATCAAATATATTTTATGGAAATATAATGAGAAAAGGATGTGTTCCCAAAACTCACTCTGAACAAAGGAATGCAACATAGTCAGGACTACTTTAATGCGCCTAACAATTTTCTCATGTGAAAGGCTGAAGGAACAGCCTTGGTTTGAAGAAATCTTCCAATTCTCCCCAGGCACCCTGAACTTGAAATCAGAACTAGGAAAGCTATATAATACAAAAAAAGAAAATGTATGGAAAAAGTGACTGAGGGCATTAACCATAAAAGACATTTTGAAAAGAAAAATAACATCAATATGAAACATTTTGTCATGTTTCATTTCATTGATCATATATTTATTTTATGTGCTCTGGAGCGCTGAAGCTTAGATGTAACTACATTTCAGGAGCCTCATATTAGACCTGTCATTTTCTTCGTGGTGAAAACTAAATAGCAAGGAAAAAAAATATATAAAATAGATTGCAATTATTAGATTTGGGCTGGATTCCATTGGATTCTGCTTAAAAAACTTCAAAAAAACGGAGCTTTGAAAAAGAGACATTACATTAACAGCTATTAAAGGCACTGCCTGTGTGACAGAGAAGTAGGAGGAACACCTACAATGTAAAATAATGCATCTTTTCCACGGTAATGCAATATGTTCACCTTAAATAGGCTTGTAATTAAACCTGCCACTGTTGATTAGATCAACCATGTAGGAAAGATGCATTTGTATTAGTTCTAATTAAATCTGTTTTAAACAAGTTGGAGTTATGGATTGGTTTTTCCACTCCCCAATACAAAAAATGTATTTCAGATGCTGCACGTGGCTACCCAGTAGAAGAGCTCTGCTTAAAAGACTTTCCTGTAGCTGGTCTCTGATCCCAGGTTTCTTCTGCCTCAGGTCTGGACTCCCTTTCTAGGCAGAACCCTCAATGATTAAAATTTGGGTTGTTTCAGGAACATGATGGATGGAATGAGGCCAATATGAGCACCATAGGAAATTTGTTTTAGCATTGGTAAGGAAAAACATTTATTATAATCAGCTTTTTGACTCTTAATGTGTTTTCCAGTAAATATAAGACTGGTTTAGAAGTTCATAGTGGAGAGAAATGGGGTAGGGAAGGCCTGAGCTCGAGGAGCTCTGGCAGGTTCTGGCACATTCTTGCCACTTTCTCCAGTGGTGGGTGGCATTACTCACATTCAACATCTTTGCTGGTATAAAGCCCAACGAGATCCACTGCGTTCTCAGAACCCCCTATTGGAGTCTGGCACCCTCTTAGAGATAAAAGTTATGCTCTCCTTGGGTTGTCTGGAGTGAGGATTTTGGCCCTCAGTGGAAATTTTCAGGGGTATCCAGCAATGCAATCTAGAAGTGCTAACAAAGTCCCACTGTGGTGGCAATTTATGTGGGGGCATTTTGTGCAGTTCAGGTCTCTGAGCAGACTTTCAAAGCTGTAAGTCCAGGGGAATATCAGCAGCCTTTCTCTCAGCTCCTCACCCCTCCTCTCAGTGCAGAGCAGGTTGTAGCTAGAGTGAAAGCTGAGGGACTGGGGCCTTGGGGCTCCTTTCTTTTTTTTTGAACCTGTCAGGCTTTGGGGCTTCCCCTTTGTCATGGTCCTGGTGGCTTTGTGTGGGCACGTGCCAAAAGCCTTTCCCCGAGGCAGGATGTGCCTGCAGTGCAGGAGTCCAGCACTGGGACTGTCCCCAGGGTGGGATGGTGGCCAGAGATGCTGATTCACCTCTGGGCACAGTGTGGCTCTGCTCCTTTGGACTCCTCCTTCACTGCCAGCAGCCAAGTGGGTCAGGAATTGTGATCGTGGCTCTGTGGATGCCAAACTTCATTTCTGAAACAACCCAAGAGCACTGAAAACCTTCAGGAACCCAGAGTGCTCTGTTTCTCTGCATTGTAACACAACTGGAAAAAAAAAATAACTGGTGCTATGTTTTCACATTGATTTTCCTTCTCTTGGTGCAGCATTTTCAATTTAAATGGCAGCAGACTGAGGCACAGAATGGGAAGGAATGTTCTGAGCTCCACAACTGGGAAAAGAGCCTGGTTTTCTGATTTTGTGTCCGTGTTAGCCAATTAAATTTTGTCACTGGCCTGTGATTTCATGTCCAGTGCAGTATTGGTTCCACAGAAAAGCTAATTATGGAATAAGATAAGTATGAAAGTGCCCATATTTAATTACTACTATGTAGTATATTCAGGAAGACAATTTTTCCCTAAAATTGTTTTAATTAACATGAGGGAAAAGTTTCTGCTGATTTTTATTGTCACAAGATAGAAAGAAAATTATTTCATGCTACCATTGAACTATATTTAACTTCCATCTTTCTATCTACAACAGAAAACTTGAAAATTGGTTTGTTAGATTTTATTGCTCCTTTTTGTCTCACAAGCCTTTTCTTCAAGTACCATTAAATAATGATATAATTTTTAGAATATCAGTTATCAGATGGTAAAAATTTAATTTTTATGTTTGTTTTGTCCTTTTTATATTTCTTAGCTGAGGGAGAAATCTTCTACCTTCCAGAAACCTGATATTTTGGACCAGATCCCTGTCTGAACAGGTTGTATGCTGCCCTTTTCAAAATCAAGCTATCAGAGGATGCCCTTCAGCAGAAGTGTTAAGAGGACTTGGTGAGCTTAACATGTTTCGCCTGCTTAATTTAATTTGGAAAAATTCAACCAGAAAATGAAGTTATTAACAGGTTGGTACATTCAGAGATAAGATGATGTCACAGGAAAGCAGTCAAGTGGGCAGCTTGTCAAAATATAAAATATGTATCTGTCAGAATCAAATGATAGATAAGCTGTGGCTGGGTGTAGGATGCAGTGAAAATAGTGAGCTAAAAATTGAAGCTGAATCCCACCAGTCTGGAGCACAAGCTTTTAGTGACTATTGTGGTGAGCAGAAACACAACAATTCTGGGGACACGAACTGTGCAGCTTAAACATGGGGTGTGTGCAATTCCTGGCCAGCAGCCAGAAGCACCTTCATCACCATGAGACCTCCAAGGGACAGCAGGGACCTTGAAAGTGTGGCTGTTCCAACAGATGAGGTCTGAATCCAGCTGTGGGGTCCCCAATGTGAGAGGGTGTGGAGCTGCTGGATAGAGCCCAGAGGAGGCCATGGAGCTGCTCCAAGGCTGGAACCCCTCTGGAGCCAGGCTGGGAGAGCTGGGGATGCTCACCTGGAGAACAGAAGGCTTCAGGGGGAGCTCAGAGCCCCTTCCAGGTCCTAAAGAGGCTCCAGGAGAGCTGGAGAGGGACTGGGGACAAGGGTAGAGGGACAGGATAAGGGGCAATGGCTTCACGTTGACAAAGAGCAAGTTTAGATCAGAGATTGGGAAGAAATTCTTCCCTGTGAGAGTGGGGAGGCCCTGGCACAGGGTGCCCAGAGAAGCTCTGGCTGCCCCTGGATCCCTGGAAGTGTCCAAGGCCAGGCTGGATGGGGCTTGGAGCAACCTGGGATAGTGGAAGGTGTCCCTACCCATGGCAGGAGGGTTGGAACAAGATGACCCTTTAGGGTCCCTTCCAATCCAAACAACTCAATGATTCTATAACTGAGGCTGGGACACCCCATTAGCTCAGAATACGCCAAAATAAGTAATAGTGAATCTTTCCCTGGGTAACTTGGAAACATTTGAGGCCTTAAAAATGTGAAAATAATCTGTCCAGCCAATGTAATGAGCATTTCTGTGTTGGAGGGGTCAGATCAAAGGAGAAGATTCTCATTGGAACATGTGCATGTTCCTTCACAGTGCCCTTCCTGCCTTCTGGCTTGTCATCTCAAATAGCTGGCACCAGAATGTTAAAGTTAATAAACTTGGGAATTTTAAATGGCAATTTGGAGTCTTGCATGAGCAAAACAGAATAGGCCACTTAGCAAGGAATGCAGTCAAACTCTCCAATACTGTGATGGCAAAATGAAAGAAATACCATTATAATAGAAGTCAATATCGTGTTATCATTGAATTTGGGAAAATGACCCCATTTGTGTGGAACTTCATTCACTGCAAGTTGCAAAACTGAGCTTAAAGGCTGTAAACTCTCAGGGACAGCTCAGGAAATGTGTCTGTTTGCTTGGGACCTTCCATGATGCAGAATATAATTGTGACTAGGAACTCTCAGGACTAACAGAATACAAAGAGTAGAAGCCCTAAATAAAACACTGCTCTTACATTTAAAGGTCAGAAGGGACAGGTCTGACCCCTTGATCTATAGGGCATAGAGCTTTGTTCACTAATATTACCATGATATTTCCAATTTATGCTTCAGCTTAAATAGTTCCTAAAGACTCAGCCAGAGATGTGTTCTTCCTCAAGAAAAAATAAATTTTAATATGTTGTTCTGTGGTAATTTTTTTCCAGTATAAAAAATATTTCTCACTTAAATTTCTTTAGCCTTCTGACCTTCAGAGTTTGATTCTTATTATTTATGCCTGAACAAATCTAACTTTTATCAAAATTCTTCTCTTTTGTAAATGAAACAGGTGGAGTTTAAATCTGTCACGGCTCTTACAAATTGTAGTTTTTTGATTTTTTTATTTCTCCCATGAGTTAATTACAGGGTTTTGCCAGACATTTTATTGTGTTTTTTTGCAGAACTGGGTATTTTTGGGTTTTGTTTGGTGGAGTTTTTTTTGTTTTCTAGTAGTTTCCCCAGTGCTGTACACAGAGGAGACAGCAACACTGCTGCTGTGTTATCCTCCATTTTATGTACTCAAGGATCACATTCTTCCTTTGGAACTTCAAGCTGTTGGCATTTTATGTGCTATTCTTAGTCTATAGAATGACAATTTTTTATTCAGCAATAATTGTGATGGTGATATAGAATGATCTATAGTGCTGCTGTACAAATTTAAAACATCATAGATATGCATCAAGCCTTAAAGTGGAACATATCATGCATTTTTTGGTCAAAATCTGAAAATAAATCACGAATCTCCCAGCGTGAGGAGCTCTGTTTTAGACTTGTGTAACGACAATGCTCTCGTAATTGAAAGAAAAAAGAAAAAGGAAATTTGGGAGACTGTTAGTCTACATGTGGCATACTTTTTTTTCCCCCTTGAATTGAAAATAAAAAAAATAAAAATCCATTGACACATTTGGACTGAAAAACTCTTTGCTGCACATGTTTTATATATGTGGGTTTATTACACAGATCATGTGTCTTAATTAGGTCATTTATATTGTGTTATCCAAAGAAGATGTTCTTGTTCAATTGGATACACAATGAAAGTTTCAAGAAAACTCATTAATCCTGTGTTTACAGAGATCAGAGCATGGGCATGGAATAACAACAGCTACAAATAAATCTCTGTATGCTGAGGCAGCTACCTACAAGATTTTATACCCTGGATAATTGCATTTGTAAATATATATATATATATATACACAGTATAGGTAAGGTTGAATCATATTTTAGTGGGACTTCTTCTTCCTAATTCTCTTCCTGAAACTAAATATATTGGATTTACCCACTGTGCAACTTTTGAAGCAAAAATTTAATGGTGAATCAAACTAATCTCAATGAGGAAAGTTCAGTCATTTTGTTGTCTTGGACAATTTGAGCACTGATGTTCAGAGGGGTAATGGCAACTAGAATTTGAGCTCTCCTGTCCTTTTGTTTTCCTTCTTCCCACAGAACCTTGATATTTCTTAAATGAGTGTTTTGTTTCCTTGTACCAATCTGACATTGTTCACCCAGAAACTGAATCTCGTTATCGCTGGTTACGCTAATTGAGATTTCTTGGTTTCTCTCCCCCTTTGTCATTAAGCTGGATTTGAGCTTCACATACCCTTGCAATTACTTTGAAATTCCAAGTCTCCTTGCAAATACTTTGAGAAATCTGAAAGCTAAATGGTTCCCAAGTTTAAAATAGGATGTTCCCTAGTTGAAAGGCAAAAAAGCAATATTGTTATATTTGTATTCTGATGAAATTCATTATGTACAATATAATTTGTGTCTCCATAACAATCTACTCTTCTTCAGTTAGGGATTAAGCCAGATAAAGTATTTTCTCTATATCTTTTTAGTAATTTTTTTTTTCATTGAAAATACAGAAGGAATTTGAAGTGTGTGTTACTGGCAGTGAAATATATGTTTGCAGAGTTTTTCTTCTGTTTATTGTAAATCAGCTACAGAACAGCAATCCATGGCATCAGTCCAGGAAACTGAGATTATGAAGTTAGGCAGTAAAAAGATGAACAAAAAAATCATGTTTATAAATGTCGATGAAGTTCTTCCTTGCTATGCAGTGAGGACCTGCTCCAGCTCCCTTTGAAGGCAGCATGAAAATCTCATCAGCTTCCAGTGGGGTTTGGCTCAGACCCTGATTTCCCACATTTGTGTCCAGTTTGGGGTGGGATGTGGCAAGAAGGGAGTGCAGGCAGAAAACTGTAACTTGTGGCATCGGTGCAAGGAGCTTGGATGCAATGGGAAATGAAGGTGAAGAAGTGAAGTTATTTATCACACCAATTCCATTGTTCATGAGAGCATGAGCACTGGAAGTGGTGCCACATTAGTGGCCAATTTGTTGATATGCAATGAGCCCTCGCTGCTGTCCACAACTCCAGTCCCCTGAAGAACATCTGAAGTGTAACCTAGGAGAAATCTGTTGTAATTTGCTCTCCTGCTCTCTGTATTTATAAGCCTACAATATTGTAAGTTTTTACTGTGGGTGGACAAGCAACATCCACTCATATCAAAGAAGATACAAGTACAGATAAATATAACTTTATACATTCATTTTTATATAACTTATGCAAATGTATGCGCAAGTTAGTCACAGTCCCCAGGCTGGCAGCAGATCTGATGTGGCCATTGTTGTAGCTCATTTTGGACACCAGCTTTGCTGGACAATCCTGCTGCCTCCAAGTAGAGCTTTGCACATGTGAGTTTGTCTTCTAGAGCAAGGTTTGGCTGGATGGAGAGGGGAGGGTGGGACATTGAGGGGCACAGACACGGCAGTTCTGCATCTCTCCAGCCAAGGTGTGGCTTAAGCAAACTGCATGTGGAGGCTCCTGGTGTTTTTTTCTCTTGAGGGCATTAGCAAGAAGGGTTGAAATCCGAAAATTGAGGCACAAGGAGCTGGCTTGTTTGAGCTTGCAGCCCTCACTGGCATCTATAAAGTCTCAGAATGATTTGAGTTAGAGATCATCTCATTCCATTCAACATCTTCCACTAGACCAAGTTGCTCAGAGCCCCATCCAACCATCTCCTTGGTCAGCCTGATTTCCTCATCACCCACGTCCTGTGACAGCAAGTGCAGTTCTCCATCTTTAAAATTAAAAGAAAAGTCATCTTTTACCCCATCACACCACTGGTTGCTCCAGAAATGAAACGCTTTCTGTAGCACTTGCTGTTGAGTACTAACTGACCATCTTAAAAAACCAAATGAAAGACTATAGACAGAGCAGCTTATTGTTCTTTTTTCTGTGAACTTATCTGCTCCCCGAAGACCAAACAGAACAAAAGGGACAGTTTTGGTATGCCGGGTTCAATTGTCAAAATTAGTATTCTTAATGTTCTTCTTTATTTTAAACATCCATGAATAACTTGGTCCCTACTGCTTAGATTATAGCTTTTAGTGTATGAATTTTAATAATTCTAATTAATGGTGCTATCTTTATTATATTACTTTGTACTTGGGTTCATTCTTTCATCACAAGATCTCAAAGCACTCTATTAAGCTGCACCAAATCTTTGTAAAGTAGATGAATTTTAGCCTATTGAGTTTATGTATTGGATAAGTGTAGTAAAGGGAATGAACAGTTTTTCCAAAGTTCATTTCAGAGCTTTGCATTGATTCTCTGCAATATTTAAACGCTAAGAAAATTAGGCTCCAGAAAACTTGACTCCCACTTCTACCCGCTAAATTATGGATCTCTTTACTCCCCATTTTGAATTTCAAGTAATCTCTGAAAAATTTGTATTTGTGAGTCTTCAAATATGAATATTGATAATTATATCAATATTATTAATATGCACTATTAAAAGAAATAAATCTACATTTGCAAAGCTTTGATGTGCTTACAAAAGCTGAACTTTTAAGTGAAAGTGTGTTTTTAAATCACACATGTATTACAGAAATCTGTTCAGACAGTCTCAGAAAGATCTGCATATTCTCAGAGCAATGATTCATGTGCTCCTGCAGCAATGCCTTGGGAGCATCACAGATATCTGGTGAAACAGACCTGCTCAGCACCTCACAGGTTGTTTCTCAAACCAGTTTTGTTGTGTTTCCTCCTATTTGTTAATTATGGTGATTTTTAAAAATCTGTTTGCTGTATATATATATATATAAATTTGTGTGATTTTTATGGTGCTGTAGTTGTGTGCTGTGAGAATCACCACCTGGAGAAACTGCCTGCTAAATCTACAGATTTACAAATCTCTGTAGTGGACCCTTATCTCTGATTATCTCACCTTTCAAATCCACCAATTATTGCAGATACTGCAGTACTTTTCTTCAAAGTTCTTCCTCTCCTTTCCCACTTTACACCAAGGTGAGAGCTGGTCATTCACCAGATGGATTTCCTTCTTCTAAACGATTTTTCATATTTTAGACTTGCTAAATAGTTCAAACTGCTACATCATTACTCTTTCCTTTCCATTTAGAAATTTTAAGACTCTCACTTAGCTGGTTTAAAAATAATAAAATTGTGACCTTTAGTTGACATTCCAAGCTTGTGTTTTGAAGGCTGTGCTTGTGTTTTGATGTTGCTGCCTAGGAAAATCAAGACTAACTCAACTGACTAATTCTGAGTGTTTACCTCCTTTCAGTGCTATTTTTCTGGGGAATTTTAGTCTAAAGGAGCACGTTTTAGAACAAGTCCCTGCCTAGGCTGCTGAAGGCAGAAGGTGGCTGAGAGGGAAGCAGGAATGTTTTGAAGAGCAGGATTGGACTCCCTGTATGTTTTGCACTATCCACCAACAGCTGGAGACCAGGCTGCAAGAGGAAAGAGGATCACATCTCATGGACACGTGAGCAAAGGCTTGAGGCTTAGCAAAGTTTCCAGGGGAAAGGTAAGGGGTTTTTGTTGCCTTTTCTTCAATGTCTATTTAAATGGAATGGAAGCTTTTAAATGCTAGTACAGATCTTTGTAAAATATGCAAATTTTAGTCTGTGGACTAAAATCAGGTAAGTGTAGCAATGTATGGGGTTTTTTTTTTAGTTTATAGCTGTTTTTACCAAATTGCTGAACAGTGCAGCTAAGCAGCAATAAGGGAAGGGCTTAGGTGGGAGAGGGAAATAAGAAAAGTTGGGAGAAAGACTAAAGGATGTCTGTAGGTGTCCAGGGAGTCCTCAGACTTTTTCACTATGGCTTCAAACCCCGGGATGAGTGGATTCTGCCTCTTCCAGCAGAAGTTTTGGTCAGGGCATCAGTATGTAGGAGGATGTCCCACTGCCATTGATGGCTCTCAGTGGTGATGGCACAGTGCCTGTACCTGTCTGGTTCTAGGTCATATGTGCTTGGAACATGTTTGATCTCCTCCAGAAGACAAGGAGTATCCCTCAGCCACCTTTTTGTCGTCCCCTCTGGCGTCTGCTGAAATATTTGGTGGTGGCTGGTGTTGGAGACATCACAGGGGATGTGTTGGGAAACCAGTCTGGCTCAGGATGAGAGTTTTTCTGCTCCTCTGTGCTGCACAGCGTTGGGGGATCTGGAAGTCCTTCACATTCTGACCTTTAGGAAGTTGAACTGCCCATTGTAGGGTTGTTAAAAACAGCATTAAAAAAACAGTGTTTCCTACTTAAAACTTTGTGAGGCATATTTTTATTTTAATTGTGTACTTATAACCACTGGTTAAAAATGGGGTCTTTTTAAAATGTTACCTTTGACCATTGTATTTTTGTATAAACACCCATCCTTTTCTACTCAGTGATACTCTTTTGTAAAATGTAGTTATGTGGGGATGGTGTTGACTAGTAATTATTTACTTGGTCAGAGGGGTTAGTTTTCCTTCAAAGGACGCATTTCATTTCAGCAGTGGCATCTTAAATAGTTATTTAGAGAAGAGCTGCAGAAGATAGAAACTTCACAGAGGAGGGGAAGAAAAAAAAAACACCAAATCAAAAAAACAACAACCACACACAAGTTGGAAGGGCTTAGAATAAATTATTGCATGTCATTCTGTGGGAAAATCTTCCCGTACGGATGCCGTGTTGCTCGCAATGCGAGTGCCAGATCCACTCAGCTCTGCTTTGCACTTCTGTCACCCTTATCACTCATGAGACGATCCTCTTCTACTGTAAGTGCTACCCCCAGCGGCATGTACTCGTTTATAGGACTTGCATGCTTATGCTGAAGTCAGGCACCCAAGAGGCACAGGATGAATTGGCAGTATAGGCAGATGCTTTCAGCAAAGGAACCAGGATGTTAAAAGAGCTTTAACATGGTTATTGTTTTGCCAGGCAAATCCATGTACTTGTCATCAAGGTGTTCAGGAGTGTTTCAGCCTCGTCGTACAAGCTGAATACAAGAGCTGTAATCAAGAGTTACATCATTTGGTGAGACAAGACCTTGAGGAATACAGCAAAGGGAAATGTGCATAATTAGAACAGTTCAGTTACAAGGGAAAAGGGGCTTTGATAGTGTTAGAAATGCAGCTGAAACATGCAGTCTCCTTTGCCCTGTCATCAGGCATTAGATGGTAGATGTCAACGGGCCAGGGGGACCTCAGGATTCAGTGAAGGAGTGCGGGGTTCCCTCTTTGAATCTTTCCAAACCTTAGGAAAACATCTAAGGTGACCATCTGCTGAGCCATAAAGTCTCCTTCTCCATTTGTGGACCAACACCAAACCAGAGATTTAAAAAAAAGAGTTGCTAACTAAAAAAAAAAATAAATTCACAAAAGCAGTTTGTTTTGATAGTTTTTCTCGGAAAAGAATGCTGAGAAATAGGAGCATGACCAATTCCTCTGCCACCTCAAAATTCCTGCAAAGGAAGAGGCTGACATGAAGAGGGGCCAGACGTGGTGACAGGGAACACATCGTAGGTCGTCGAACGCCTTGGGGCCAACGCGCTTCCCATGGTGATTTCCACACTAACAAAGTTGCCAAAATCCTTCCTAGAAATTTCACTTGGGGGAATAAAAAAAACCCAAAAACTTCTTTAGTGACACCCGTTCTAAGTATGCAACATCCAGCCTGCTTTATTTAGATTTTTCACAAAATATTTATCACTGCCATAGTGATATCTATCCTAAAAAAAGAGACGATGTTTCAGAGCAATTTGACCTCCTCTAGACCCTATCCAGAGACATCTCTATTCTTACACGTGTATTATTGGCAAATGTTTTGAATTTTTGAGTTTGTAGAGGAAAATGTTCAACATCTCAGGGATTCTTGAGCCATGGGAGACTGCTTTCCACCCACCACTGTGTAGGTTACCAGACAATGCTTAATGTTTAGGTATCAAGTATGTTGTAACTATCCCTGGATGTGCAGTGAATTAAATATGTTGCTCCTCTTTGCCTTTTCATTATTCTATTTATTATGAGGCAAAGCTTGCTGGTGAGGCAGTGTGTCAGTGGGGCACTTCCAAGGAACACCATTCAGGGAGCACTGGAGGAAGGATTTCAGCACTGATGCTCTTCCAGGATATCAGCACCAACTGGCATCACTGGCATTCACCTTTTGGGTGAGACTATAGCTGGAATCCTCTCTCTCAAAGCAAATGCTGAAGCAGTTCACTGCAGGTGAGTAATTCTGAAGTTAACTGATTTCATGATGATACAAAACTCAAGGTTAGACTTTTTTTTTTCCTTGAGGCTGCTGGCTGAGCCCTGCTGGGTGCTGTGGAACGCCAGCAGTGCTATGAATATCAGGAATGCTAATAATGGGGTCCCATTTCTAACTTGGGAACAAGGGTTTCATTGCGTGCACATAACTTCCACGGGCAAGCATTCCTCTTGTCTTGCTGGATGCGGGGTGTGGCTCTGCGTGAATAACCCCAGTCCTTTAAAAGAGTACTGGAAGACAGTCAAAGAATTGTTTCTTTGCCAATAATCGTAGCGTGGGGAGGCGCCAGGCTCAGGTTTTAATCCTGCAAATTATTCCAATGCAGGGAAGGAGGTAAATATAGAGTGCAATCCGAGATCTAGGTCTTCATTGGGTTTGGAGGTCTGTTTGCTGGGGGTTTTGTTGCTGTGCTTTTGGTTGTGTTTTTGTTTTAAATTTCACTTTTTAGTAGTTTAATTAATTTATCCTAATTGTCTCTGGACAATACAGAGTGTTGCTTGTTACTAATTGACTCCAGGGTGTTTAATCTTTTTAAGCCAAAAGCAGAGGTCAGAAGAACGGTGTCTAAAGACCACACGGAGAGCATCTGCATATTTGATTTTGTTTGCTCCAGATTCCTGGCTCTGGCTGTCTTAGGGATACCCAAGAGGGTCGCAGTTGTCATAAGCATGTCTTAAGTGGGTGCTTCAGAGCTGTCCTGGGATGGTATTGAGCCAATGCAGCAGCTTCCTCGCGTGAAGTATGCGCAGCGGAAGAGGGAGCGCGGGAGGAGGAATGCGTGGCATTCCCCTCCGTCTCTCTGGCACAATTGTCCTGGTGGTCCTGTTTCAGCTGGTGGAATCCAGAACAGCCCCGAGGCTGTGCTGGGGCACGTGAAGCTCCTTTTTCTGACCCTTATATGGCACAGGATCGCAGCACGACCGGCGGGGTTGGTTTGCAGCTCCTTTTCCTCTTTGCTCAGTCACAGCGAGCCCAAACATGACATGTTTAGGAATCTGGCCCTATATTTCCAAACTCCATGCAAATATGGTAATAATAGCTAAACTGACATTTGCTTTCACTTCTGTATAGTATGTCTTTAATATGATTATTACCCTTAACATTTAAAGGAACTTTGACAGTTATGTAATCCCTTCAACATTTAAGTACAACAGGAATTTATTATTAAGCGCAGTGGCTGGAAATGGAGCACTTTTTTCATTCACACTATAAACAGTTACGTTGGATTAGTAATCCTGCTTGTCAGAGTTGTTCACTGTTTGATATTAATCAGTAGGTTTATGAAAGGTGCAATAGAAGGCAGAAATGAGCAGTGAAGAAGTTGTAAACCCTGGTTCCATAAAATCAGATTCTATCTAATGCTGAGGTTCACAACATTTCTTGTAGTGACCTTAGACTAGGGAGACAGGATGTGCTGCATTATGGTAGTGGTGCTTCTAACTATCTTTTGATAAATATATATTTAGTTTCTTACTATATAAATGCAATAGCTGGTAGTGATGAAAGCCCAGACTTTTGAGAACATTTTTAGGTTGTTTTGTAAAGAGTGTGTTTTTCAGATTGTTGTGTAGATTGAGCATGATACAACCTGGCAAAACACTTAATGATCAAATATTACATGACAAAATGAATAGCATTTCCTTTTGGTGCTTATCCACTATTAAAATCATGTGCAAATCACTTCACCTGAATATTTCTACCTAATTTGTGGGTTGTTATCTTTGAGCTACATAATTAATTTCTGTATCTTGCAAACACTGTTGCACTGCAGGTTTGTTGTTGATTTTTTTTTTCCTTTTTTTTTTTTAACACTTCTGAGTCTCTAGTACATATTCATGCAGCACGTACAGAGGAGCCAGGTCCTCTGGTTGGAAATGTCATCCTGTGAGATCTTTAGATGATCAAAGTGACAATGACACTATTGTAATGCAACATGTCTTCAAACAGTGCATAATAAATTACCATGATTGGTTAATGAACATGCATGATTAATGAAACAAAATATAGACATACAGTAAAGGCTTTTCTTGTAAATGTCAGTCATCTTACTTGTTCAAATGTTTCTGGATATGTCCCCTATACACCTTGCTGAATAGTTGACTCATAGATGTATGTAGATATACAGTAGTGAAATCAAAATATAATGTATAACCTTTCTAGTAGAAGTGAAATTAAACTTGAATAGCATATTTTACAGGTTTCAATACCTAGGTTTGTTTCAAGTTAATTTTTCCCCCTTGTTTCTGAAATCATGCTTGTTACGGCTTTGTTTTGGCATTGAAAAAACGAAATGTTCATTGAATAACATTGGACTTCGTTAAACCACGTATATCTGTCACTGATTGCTTTTAAAGCAACGTGGCATTACCTTTTAAATTCTTGGGGCTAAATTTGGCATTTGCTTGTGGTAGGATCAAAAGTGTCAAAAATCTGCATCACTGCCTCATTATCAATCACCGGGATATTTTGGGAGAAGCAGTTTGATTTGCATCGTCGGACCTCCTACCTAGCATCACAGAAGGCTGTACATCAATAAAATTAACTTTTGTCACTCAAACCAAATCGGGCTGAGGCGCCCCTGCCAGAACAGCTCATGTGCGTGCAAGGAGTGCGGCTGATCCCGGAAACTCTCGAACCTTGTTTGGGAAGGCAGGATAAAATAATTAATCCGCTTCTGGGTGTTGTCCTAGAGCTTCCTTTATGTCTCCAAAGAAATCCAACAGGAAGGAGAGAGATCCCCCTCATACACAGCCAGCAAAATGAAAAGTCTGGATCCAACCAGCACAGTGAAGGGCTCGACCAAATTCTGCTGCTCCATCCCGGTGTGCAGAGCCAGCTGTGCCTCACCTGTGGAAGCCTTGGAGCTGTGATTTACAGCACAGCCGCCCTTTGCTCAGCTCCCTGTTGCTCTGGAGGAAGTTGCTGCAGCTCTTTGCAGAGCACAACGTACCTCTCATCTCCTGCCAGCTCTGCAGAGCAGAGCAGTTCCCCACGGCAGGATCACCACCCTCGTCGCCTCCTCCATCGCTCGCCGAGCGGGAGATGCTGCTCTTCCAACATCTGGAGGTCTGCTCTGCAGCATGGGGTGCCTGGGGTTCACACGCTCCCCTTCTCCATGGATCCAGTCCCAGCCATGCTGGGACCCTTTCCCAGTGAAGCCCAGCATGGCTGGCTGTCCTTGCTGCCAGCAGGCCACAGCAGCAAGGCAATAAAAAGACAAAAAGTCACAGCCTTCCTGCAACATCTATTATTTTTTGCTGGAGGTTGTATGAGCCAGGATGGAGGGAGGTGGATGTATCCTGCGTGGCTGCATCCTGCCTTGCAGCCAACCCACACAAGAGACAGACTTGACTTTTCTTGGGCCTTTTGGCAAAAGAAACAATTCTGTTCAGTCTTACCCCTTTCTGAAACACTTTGTGTGGTTTTAAGATAAAAGTGAGCGTATGTTCCTGGGCATCAGTTTCTAAATAACAGATCATCATCCAGTAACTGCTTTTTTCACCCCTGCTCTCCCTGCTCAGCACAGTGCTGTAATTATACATTATATTAGCTGCTAAAGATATGTCCGTAGTACATCCAATGCTCCTTCCTCCTGTGAATCCATCCATAGCCCATTGATATGGCCCTCATCCATATTTACTGATAGATTTTGTTTTTCTTTGAATTCATGATTGAAGCATGGTAGTTTTCTGTGTTTCTGGGGTTTTGGTTGGTTTGTTTGGGATTTAAGCTGTTCCATAGCTGCAGTTTGCCCCAGGAACCGAAGAAACCACTGAGCTTTTTATCCCCTCAGGAGAAAGGTAACAATTTATGGAGAGACTGCAAAAAGGGAGGATTAGGGGATTTTAGAAAATGTAAACCTTTTCCTTTTCGTGTTGTACAGGCCTTTCCCAAGATGTCATTCCTAAGGAAAATGTGCTACTGTAGTGTAGATGGATGAAAAGTTTAAATTCGAGTTTGAACAAAGTCAGTGCACGTGCACTCTTTGTCATTTAAATAATTGTTTCAGTATTGTCTGTGGAACAAATATTTAGACTTTGATCTACTTTTAAAGCCAGATAGTTCTTGAAAATTTTTCTAAGCATTTTCCCCACTTCCTGAGCCCAGGAAAGGATTTTTCAAAGCCAAAGTCAGCTTGTTTTGTCTCAGAGGAAATAATGTGATTTTAGTGTACCTGGCAGGGCCACTGAAATATTAAGAAACCTTAGATGCTCACTTTTGTGCAAAGATTTCTGAAAAGGGTAAATCCAAGCAGGACAAAATAATTTCTTTTAAACCCTTAAGCAAATGAAATGTACAGATTTGTACTGTCTTTTCAATAATATTCTTCAAATTTTAATTAAAAAGTAAACCAGGCCACATGCAAATTCAAATGAAATTTTATTAAATTGTATCAAATTAATGATATGGGACATGAAAGGAAATAATCTTAAAAATATCAGCAGAACAATAACTGGCAATAATTTTAATTGCCTTCTCTTTGCTCCTATACCACTGTGGGTGCTTTGACAAATAAGTCGGAAAGAAATAGATGGACTTGTGTGAATTGCACTCTGTGCTGGGTGAGAAATAGCTTCAAGAGGCTGAACTATTTCATGGCAAGATCTGAGCCAAAATATTAAGAATGACAACATTTAGTAAACCAACTTTCACCTTTTCAGTACTTCAGCAATCAAGCTTCAGTTTGATGTTACCAAAAAAATGCTATTTTTTCCAAACTTTTTGAAATTTAAATTGTTTGTTAAATTAGTTGCAGGGAGAAAAATGGGATGCTCCACTTTAAAAAACTGTTCACCTCTGACATGTGTGGTCCTGGTGTAGGTCATTTTGACTAATCATGAGATGAGCTCTGCTGGTGTTTGGAACCAAGTTGCAAAGATGAATTAGTGGCATCACTTGGAAACAGATTTTACAACTGAAAGTAAATAAACTCCAAAAAATCTAATCCAGAAGACAAAATTAATTAGTATGACAGCAATCTATCAAAGCATCCATAAAAATAGAAAAACCACCACTTATTTGAAGCAAACAGTCCCTTCCTTTCCTTTCACAGTTTACTCTTTAAAATAGAAGGTAAATTGTAACATTTGCGCACTATATTTTTTTCCTTAAAATTTATTCCTTTGTAGCAGTCTCTCTGTCTGAAAGGCATTTGTAGCACCACCTAATTTCTGTTTCTTCAAGGTTAAGAATATCCATAGGTATCCATTCAGGGCATATTTATTCAAAGGTTAGAAAGTACACCAAACTGTTGTCTAGTGTAGACTTTATTTTAGGAGCAAACATAAACACGAAGAAACTATAATCCTGGTGTAATGTAGGAATCTAATTAAGACTAATGAGGCAACATTAAATTTAATGTATGATGCATTTTATATGCCTTACCATTAGAGCTGCAGCAAGCTGTTCGTCAGCGCGTCGAACTTTGGTGAATAAGCCCCTCAAGGCATTGTTAAACAATCTGGGCTCAGGCCTTCTCCTGCCCATTAGGTTGTGTTGGGCTTGAAAAATCTAGATATAAATGGAAATCGAGGGGAGGAAGAAAAAGGGAGGGGGGGAGCCTCAAAAAGTTCTGCCCATCTCTGAATGGCTCGGCGAGCTGATAAAAAGGGAAGATGAATGGATGGCTGCGTGTGACACCCTCGAGCAGGTACCAGGCTGGGACAGAAGGGAGGAGGGCCCAGTGTAATGTGTGAACTGCTGTTTGAGAGGCACCTATAGCAACGGGAGTGGGGAAAGGCTGGGATTTAAGTGTCACAGTTTATCAAGAAGAATGGGCATGGTGATCGTTGCTTAATAGCTAATTAACAGTGTGGTTTATTGTGCATTTTTCTTTTTTTTTTTCATTTTTCTTAAATTCAGAAAGTTCAGTAAGTATTTACGTATATTTAACTGAACAGAAAAATAGGACTATAGCTCCTGATATAGATTTCACTCTCCAGATTCCTTCCCCCCCAGTACAAATGGAAGACTCCTCCAACAATACAAACAAAACAATGATTTATCACATACCTCTTCCTAGAGTCTGTTTAAGTCCCCATTACTGGTGGGGTTTAAAACTTGTGAATGTGGCTCTTGGGGACCTGGGTTAGTAGTGGGCTTGGCAGTGATATACTGGTGGTTCAACTTGATGATCTTAGAGGGCTTTCCCAACCTAACTGATTTTATATTTTTCTTAACGTGCAGGGAAGTATCCAGGATGCAATGAGGGTAAAGATGAGTTTGAATGAAGATTGAGTGCTGAGGAAGGGGAGATTTTTGGAGGAACATGTAATGAGTTGACCTCATGGGTTTGCAGTATAAACTGATATGGTGATGGGTCGGAAGTGCAGACTGGACTGTAACTTGGACAAATTCATGGGCTCTGGTGTTAATTGGTGATTGCCAGCTGCTGTGAGACTGGGCCAACCATGAAAAGAAGGTGAGGTAAGGAGGATTTAGTTGGTGTGGGGAGAGGGGATGGGGAGGGCTGGTGTCAAAGTGCACTTCAACCCTGCCGCTCCAAAAGCCGGGTTTCAGCCTACTACATCCTGGAAATTCATTCCAGTTTATATTATTGCATGTGTTAGTGATGGCTTGAGTGTTTGAGACTTTGAAGTATTTCATCTACACACGAAATTGGAATTTCTTTCTTTCTTTCTTTCTTTTTTTTTTTTTTCCTGTGGAATATAGCCATGGAAACCTGTAGTCTGTGTAGTCTGTGCTGGAAAATAAATGACTGGAAATGTTCCTTGGTGACTAACTTGCTGCAAGACGTTATTGTAAGTGCAAACACCAAGTTATACTTTTGACAACAAACAAACGTCATGTGCTGGGTTGGAATTAGGGATTCAGCAGCGAGGAAAAAAGATGCTGTCAGGATGACTGGCAGTGGTGCAATGGGGAGAGCAAAGGTACCTCTTGCACAGGTTTGTGCTGGGGGAATGAGTTATTCCTTGCAGGAACATCAGAGAGCACCATGAAAGCTCAGCTTGGGGCAGAAAAGAAAACAATGCTGCCAGAGGGGCTTCAGGGGGGTGGGAAGGAGTGACATGTTCACTTGTGTTTGGGGATTGACCTCACTCAGCTGCTATGGAAGTGTGGGTGGGGGGGACGACTTCAAGGCAAGCAGATGTAGGCTGATGGTGAGAGTTTTTACAGTCCCCTGGTGTGTGGGGGACATGCTGGGACCACCCCATCGTACCTGACCCGGCTGCCTGAGAGATGGAGAGAAAAAGCACATGCAAGGGGGGTGGTTTTCCCACCACAACCTGCTCTGCCCTTTCCCCTCCCTAAAGGAATGCCTGTGTGCCTCTACGTGTACAAACCTGAGTGAAGTTTATGCTGTTGTGTCTGCTCCTTGTTCAGTGCTGAGCTGAAGGTAGATGGAGAATGAATTCAAACAGGGAGATGTGAAAGTTTATGGAAGCAGACAACTCCCATGACCCTTCCATTTCTCATCCCCTTGTTTGTACTCCCAGCTTGGCCTCACTGATCTGGACTCCAGGACAAACTGGGGTTTGTAACACACAGGTTTAAACACATATTGTAACCAGAGCAATCAGGGCTAAGACATTTGCAAGGTCCCTTAAATCCCACCACTTGGTGTTTAACCCAGTTCTAGGGAAAATGCAATAGATAAACCTACCTGCCTTTCCTTGTTGTGTGTGAGTGTTGTTTGGATTTAGGTCAAATTCCTTGAATGAGATAAACATCCTTTTTATCTCGGCATCCTGTTGCAAATGGCTTTTCCTTTAGGAATGGATTCTCACCCTCCTCTGCAGCCAACTTCCTTCTGCTTTCCCACTGAAGCAACCATGGTATTACCATAGTTTGGGATTTCTGTCTGGGATGTCAGCACAAACAAGGATGGCATAAACCTTGGGAAGTGTTTGGTCTGCTAGCAAAGCACTCAGATGAGCTTCAAATAGGATTCATAAATTGTACAGGGATCTGGTGGTTGTCAGAAGTTTTTAGTTCTATTTACTGCCAACGTGGCCACGATGCAGTGGGAACTGCGAACTTTCCTTGTGCAGTGTTTTTTACTGCTGGGGTGTGGGTTGTGTTCTCAAAATCCATCTGGCCATTACTTGTTTCCCCATCACAACAAGCAGTAAAGGTGGTTTTTACATAACCAGCCTTCTGATCAAAGAAAAGAGGTGATTCTTGCCCAGAAGTGTTGCAGGGCTCCTCCATCCCTGCCTGTTTGGCTGCGCTCAGCTCCTGCAGGCACTGAGCTGGCCCAGGGAAGGGGTTAGTCTCTGTCTGCTCCCTTGAACCTCTTCCCTCCACAGGGAGCCTCTCTTTTAAACAGTAAATCACTGGCGATGATCTGGGAGAGACTGATCCTCCTCACCTCTTCAATAGGTAAATTGCCCTTTTAGAAGAGTAATCTATGCTCCTGTCCTCATTTTTCATATCTCATTTAAAAAAAAAAAAGGCAGAAAAGAAAAAAAATAATCTTCCAGGGACTTTGACTTAAGCAAAGGCACTTTAGAGTCTTTTTCTAATGTCATTCTAAAGTTAAAAAACAATTTGACTTCAAGGGAGATACGGCCCAATTTTTTAAAAACTTAATAGGATTAGTCATGGGAACTATTTTTAGCAGAAGTTCAACTTTATCCATGTATTTTAATGTGGGAAAAGTGTGTCCTTTTCCCTCTGCTAATGTTTGATGTATTCCAGCCCTCCTGCGAGTGTGTTTGAGTATCTTAGGGGCTCTGGAGTGGAGGAGAACTTCCTCTCGGATTCTCTCTGTTTTCTTTCGTGAAAATGACATTCCTAAGCTGTTTCACTTTCTGACAGGAAATGGAGCCTTGCCAAAAATGATTAAAGTCCAAGAAAGCATAACAGTTCCAAAGCTGCAGCAGTTCTTTAGGAGTCCCGAGTTTGACATTGTGTCAAACAAATGTGAAATATTGTTTAATAAATTTGAATAATACAGGGAAAGGGAAAAATGGTTCTTGGCTTATAATGCTGGTGCTCTTTATTAAGTCTGTAAAGGCCTGCCTAGCTCTAATAAATTGAAATATATACATAAATATACTTGTGCATGGATAACAGTTTAATATTGTAATATATAATGAACGGCGCACATGCACCCCCCACATGCAGACATTGATTTATTCGTGCTACGACCATATATATATTGATATGTGTGTGTAGACTCCCTCACAAGTTTGTATATATTTATACATGGAATTACCATTCTCAGGCAACTCCTGTGCCTGCTTCATATAAGAAATATCATGAGTGTTATTTATAAGGTGTGATGTGACATTATGACTTTATAAAAATACTAATCTAATGCTAGATAAAATACAATTGTTAATGGTTTCTCAATGATTTTTAATTCAGTGTTTGTTTAAAGGAATTATTGTGAGGCCTTTGCTTATGCCAAATGACACCTTAATGTGTAATTCCAGCGTTACTAGAAGGGCTGTGCCGAGACTCAGAGAAACAGTGGGAATTCTGTGGCACCCAAGAGCCTGACTCTGCCACCTCTTCCTATTTCACAACTCTCTCTGCCAGGAGGGCTTCCAGCCACTGAGAGTTTGACAGTTTTCAATATTAGGGTATTAATGCAACAGCTGTATCAAAATGAGCCAGACTTCTAAGAAATTCCTGTGCTGTCAAACTCGGGTGTGAAAATGTCCTGCCAGGCTCCAGTAGTCCTAAGGTTACTTCTCAGAATCCACCAAAACCCTACAGCATTTGTAAGTTTTTATTTTGGATTTTTGTTTGTACTGAGTTCACTAAAATCACATTTTTAAGTTGCTCTCTGGCCACAAGACCAGGATTTTCTTTTCTTAGTCTTGATTTTAATATAAAAGCTGGATTATATCATCACCAGATTCCAGGAGCCCTGAATTTTAAAATTAATCTAATGACTTAAGGCTCAATAAAATTGGGACAGTTGGCAACTTTTCTAGAAAACATGAAAAGTTGCTTTGTTAGTTCCTGTAAGAAAACTTCACTTGTTTTCCCTCTATTAGACACATTATTCCTCCACCAAAATATATCAAATATTCAGGAGCATATAAAATAATAAAAATGTTCTCCTGACTCATTCTCGAAGGCAAAACATTCTTTAAGTGAGGTGCATTTCAAAGCAAAGCTGTGGGAAAGGTTTCTATTTTTCATTCTTAGTATGGAACTGCCGTGCTATTTGTTTAAAAGGAGTCCTCCTTAATAGTTTTTTTTCTAATGGCATTTGAGATTTCAAGTGGGCAAAGTTGAGCCGGGACCGTTCGTGCCGTCATTTAGCAAGGACAGCGATTCACGGCTACTTTTCAGACGAGCTAAATTGATCAGACAAGTCAGTCAATGTCATTGAGCACTATTTGTCACTTCATAAGCAGCTACAATCTGCTGCTCTATAAATGCAGAAGGACCGTCGAATAAATCACATCAACCAGTGGGAGTAGATAGGATCCCTTCATCCATAATTGGAGCGGTCCTCTCCTGTCACATCCGCTCATTCCCCGCGACTCCGCCGCGGATTGACACTGACAAAGAAAGAGCAGCCGCTGTCAGAGGAGCTGGAGTCTGCCTGCTGCTCCACTCTCCCCACTAATAGATATCTATCATAATATTGTATTAACATCACAAAAAATCAGACTTATAGCTCTGTTATCCGTGTGTATCGATGACATACATAGGGGTTTCTCCTGGGTTTGCGGGGAAGGCTGATTGATGCAAAAGGAAAGCTTCTGATTAAAACCACTTACCAAATCCACCAGCCACAGGAATATTTACTGCTGTGTGTGCTGCTGATTTCACAGACAAAAATATCATTCAAAAAAAATAAAGTAATGAGAAAATGATTTGTTGTGAACAGACCTTTTATAAATTTGTTAATTGTTATTTGCTGGTGCAGGGATACATCGTGGAATTATTGCTATGAAGTGGTTTTATGGTTATATACCTACCAAAATAATTAAGGAAATGGAACACCTTGAAAAATATTAATTTCTGTTTACCAAAAAAAAATCACCCAAACAACCAACCTCTAAAACTTCTCTCTGGTACCTTATTTGGGGAATATGGAATTTCTAAGTGAACAGATGAAATCAGAAAAGAATATTTATTACAAAGGTGTTCCAGGCTAGGAACTTTCCTCCTGGAGAAATTCTGGATGATTTCTACCAGGAATATGTTAGATTAATCAGCTCTCTCAGTCCTGGAGAGAAATCACAATGGAATACCCAAACTGCTGTGTAGTCACATGTAAATCTCTCTGACAACCTGGAGGCACGGATCATTTGTTCAGTGTTTGGTTCCAACAACATGCTCATGGAGGAAAATACCTTGTTTGCTTATAAAAAGATTGTAGCTGAATATGTAATTGCTGAGAACAGAGCACTGGGATCCCAGGTCTCCAGGATGAGGATCTGGATCCTTTCTCTTTATTTTGGGGAAGAAAAAGTCTGAAGTCAGTTTGCCTGTGTGTAAACAAGGCTTCAGGTTGCATGTCTTGAGGGAAAGTAGTGAAATGCTTTCTTTTTAAAGGTGCTCGGTGTAAATGTCATGTTCCTGGCTGGAGTCTTTGCTGGGCCCAAAGGCAAAGTGTAATATCAAATGACTCCTACAATTTTCAGTCTGGGACATCTCTTGACCCGTGTACACAGATGATGAACAATTTCTCCTTTCTGGGTTGGCTTCTTTGCCTCTTGGTGCAGAAGTTGTCCTGAAAGCATGCCAGGAACCTAAGTCATAGGTAAGCAGTAGAAATGATTTTTTGTATGAAAGACTCAATTCTGTCAATATTAGTATAAATTCCACTCGAAATACAGTTCAAAAGGAAACTTAAAGCAGTATATCATAAAAGTATTCATCACTAAATGCAAGGCTTTGACTTGTTTTTTTAGATTAAAATAATAGAAATGTTGCACTTAAAACCAAAATATGCGACAAATCCTTGTGCATTGGAGAACTGAACAGCATCCAGAGGAGGCAGCTTACACAGGAGCACATTCATTGTCAACATCTGATACTGAAAAGGTCAATAGTTAATTAAATAATCCATCACCTTAGGATAGAGAGCCATCCTCACTTCTGACAATCAATGGCAGAAATATTAAAAGGTCAGAAAATGAGTTACTATATATTGTGTTTTCTTGCTGTGTGTTATAAAGATGTGGCTTGTGTTGAGTGGAGTGGACATGAAGACAGGTGGGAAGAAATATTAGCTGTTGCCCAAATATTTTCTTAGATGCTCTTTCACCAGGCTTCTTTATGTGTGGGCTTCTGAATCGATGGACCTCAAAGATGCAGTAAACTTTTACAATGACAATTTAGGACTGTATCACAAAATTTATAACAGCTTTTCTTTAATTATCAGCGTGTTTTTGGGAGCATTTTTCTCCTGCTCTGCTTGAGGTTTGTACTGGGATAAACTGGTTGAGTGCTCTGATATTCAGATTTTGTTTAGATATGGGGTAGAGTTACTTTGGGAGCCCAAGAGGCAGTTTTTTGGTGCTTATTTCCTTGATCTGATGGGTATAGCAGGGTAAACAAATTCTACTCAATGACTCCTGATTGTGTCGTTCTGCCAGGGCATGCTGTGTACTTGGCTCCAGTGTTATCCTTATGAACAATTGTATTACTTATTATAGGGTCATGTTTTTGGATACTGAGTGGTTATAAATAATTTAAATATAATAATGGGGTTGCCACGTATAATTTTTGCTTTTTCTGATCGTCTCTTGCAAAAATCTTTCCCTCCCTGGTCATGGGGCTATTCCTGCCTTGTGTTTGTCAGATGATGAGTGTGGGTGACCTGGTGCATTTTTCCATTCCTTTCTCAGGATAGGCTGAAGTTTTCTTGTTTCCTGAATGGAAACTGGGTTTTCCATATGAAGGAAAACAACTGACTGATGTTTCTGTGCCCTACACAGCTGGAGGGAGCTCCTTTGAGTGATGCCCATCTCACCCTGGCCAACAGCCCCTTCATGTTGGGACCCCCCAAACTAAAGGAAGGGCTACAAAAGCACCAGCACAGGGATGTGCTTTCCTCTTGTCCTACAGTGCAGAAACTATAAGTACTTATTAATCTTCTCTCTGTTTCTAAATTTTCTTAATTTTATTTTCCTGATACGTAGCTTTTACTCTGAGCGTAAAAGTCACCGCGCTGAATTCCGGCAAGTGTTATATGATTATTTTATCTCGCACTATAAAGAGTTTCGAAAGACTTTGTATGAGAGGCAATATAAAAATAAATTGAATTGAACTATGGCTTCACCTCCCCACTTTTTTAGTGCAGAAACCTTTAGAGCAAAAACTGCAATATAAGGACAAAGGAGGAGATTAAGACTGTGTCATGAAAGAGGTGACGCTGGGTGACAGGTCCGACCCTGCCTGAGCAGTTTGGTGGGTTTGCAGTCGGCTGTGTATTAATTAGGCTTTAAGCCTGTTCACAACTGGGGAGAAGCCTGTTTGTATTTTTAGTGGGAAGGTTATTTTAAGCCATGAGAAAGGTATTAAGTATTATCTACTACGGTGCATTTATATAAACAAAGGTCTACCTGATGGCTGTGCAAACATCTGTTCTGTTCTTACCCAACATTGCACGGTTCATTAACACTTACCCTGTTGGCCTCTGAAAGGCCAGTTCTTGAAGCACATAATCTTACTCACAGATCCACAGTTGCAATAATTTGACTTTCAAAAGAAAATATTCTTAGCTTGGGGTAACGAGGGGTTTTTTTTTGCCATTTTTTGCTTGTTTGTTTAGTGTGTGTGAGTCCCACAGTAAAAATAAGGTTTTATGTTTTACAATGCCGGCTCAATAAATTACATTAATAAATGACTCCTGGTTCATGAGAAGTGCAGTATTTTGACAATATCAGCCAACCTTACCATTTGTTTAAGCAGGAAAAGTGGGAAACCAAAATAAAGCTGTTACAGAAGAAATCTCAAGAATGTTTATGAAACTTTGCTCTAGCTACATTTATTAGAAGCCTAGTCTTAATTTGTCATGCAGAATTCCAGGGGAGTGAGTAATTTCTAGAGCTTTTCTAAATGCCAGGACTTAATATTTTTCTGCAGCAATTTGTTTGTAAACACTGAGTAAATTGTATAGGTTGCAATGTGACAAAAAGGTATCTAGGATTTGTCATCTTCTGCTAACAGCTGTTGAGTTTATTTTATAGCATCTCATGGGGTTTTTTGGATAAATGCTCTGCTGATGGCAAGCAAAAGCACCCTGAGGATCTCTGATGGTGGGCACGCACAGAATTTCACTGTAATAAGCTGTTTGTCAGGGATTTGATCTCCAATGGATCTGCTCCCCCGGGTCGCAGCAATTCCCACCAGGGTGTCCGTGTGTCACCTCCAGAGAAACCCACACTGAACAGGAGGCAAACTCCAGGCAAGATGGTAATCTCCCTTCTGGCAGGGAGAATTTTATGATGTGAAGAGGAGAATCAGAGCTTCCTAAGGAGGATTTTTAAGGGAATGGAGCTCACGAATTTTACTTGTCAGCTTCCCTGGTGCTACAGGAACCCAGGATATTTGTTTTGTCACTCCCAGATCTTTTTCTCATCTTGTGACTTACTGAAGCTGTGGACTTCGGTCTTTTATTTGGTAGTCTGAGGATGCATCTTTGTGGTGGGCCTTCAGAGCTGGGTTAATGACCTGAGAGGTCTTTCCCAACGTAATTGATCCTAGTGAACAGTAGGGATGGAGCTGATGCTGAGGGCCTCAAATCTACCACATTGGTTTTTTGGGGCTAGCCTTGGATTGAGACTGGTGTGTTCCTTTGGACTGGCTCCTGGTACTGATGGACTGTTTTGGGTTTGCCCTTGGAGTGCACCAGCATTTTAGTGCCATTCCAAGGCACCCAGTGAGTGGTTTCCAGACAGCTTTTTGCAAGGGGATGGGAATCAGGGACTGGGAGATGTCTTTCAGAAGTTCACTCTGGACTCAAGAGAAAATTCCTGCAGAAAGGCACACCTGAATGTTAGGTAGTGTTTTGTGGCCTACCCTTATGTAGCATGACAAGCTGTGTTCTTAAAATTCTTCAGTGTTAGATGTTTCTAGCATGTTTAAAATCATTCCCATGCCCTCATTCAGTCTTTGTGCAGGAGGCAGGTGACTATCTCCATAGGTGCCATCAGTGCACCCCTAGGCTGAACTTGAGCACAGCAGAAACCTCAGTAAATTAATGGAAACCGTGTTTTAGGCACATTTTTACCTCAGGAGGGAGATGAGCCTGCCTGAGCTAGACATGAGCTTTCTCAAATCCTTTCAGAGGTTTTTCATATTTGAGTAATGTGGCAGTGAGTGAAGCAGCACATCAGTTCTCATGGTCCCCTGCTCCCCAGATCGATTACACCCTGTCACACCAGCACAGCAGAAGTCATCGTCTGAGGGGAAAACCCACTCGTTTCTCACTGCATTCCCAACCACTTCAGAACCTCTGCCAGCTCATGTTAGCTCTGATAACATTTTAAGATACTGCTCTGCTGAAATGAAAGCCTTGCTTGCAAGGCCACGCTGTCTGAAGTTCCCCCATCCCTCATTTAAATCCAGCGTAATTAGCCCAACTACAGCCCTTGTTGTTATACATGCTGAAGTATAATGGCTGCTATTATAGCAGCTTGCAGCAGCAAAGATATATGATTTTGAATGATATGTCAAGGAAAAATAAACATGTTTCATTTCTTCATTAGATAATGTTTATTTATAGCACAATATATATCTACCTCCACTGTACCATTAAAGTTTTGACTGCTTTTTAACTATAAAATTTGATATTGTTGTGGCAGCTGCACTACTCAAATGATTGCTGTAGTACAGCTGTTATCAAAGAGTAAGATTTATAGCCACCCTACATGGTGTAAAGATATGTGCATATTTACTTTGTGTTTTACTACTTGTGTCCTATATTTTAATGACACAAGGTGAGATGAAATAGTGAAATAATAAACTCTTTTTGCTGCTGCAAAAGCAAATGGCACTATTTGTTTAAAGTTTGGTGTTAAATTATCTATTGTGCTGTGATAAAGTTTTTTCTCTCTGCTATTTGGGTTTATTTAAATGTATTTTACATGTTAATAGCAATTTTTTTTTTTTTTACTGTTTTTACTTTTCAGAAAAGTGCTCTGGAACTAGAGTGAGAACGACATGCTTGATGAAACATGTCAAGCTACATTATATTGTAGGTAAGGATCAATATTTTAACCCTTGGATAGACTGTTAGAGCACACTGAACAGCAGCTTCCCTCATTGGTGCTTTTCTAGGAAAGTTAGATAAATGTGTGAATAGGACACTAATATCTACTTTTTTGAGGCTGCTGTCCCACATGAACCCATTGCAGCGGGTCGCTGAGCCCTACACTACGTGTGAAAAGAGGTTCAGAAAATGTCTTGGTAAAGGAAGGGGTGAGAAAGCCAGTCCGGCTCAAAGGCCAGAATCTGAACCATCAACACAAATCATTTATAGCCAGCATTGAGCTCTCCTGCCCAAACTCAAGGCGGGTTTCCATGGGATTCAAATTTTCTAACCAGAGTAGGCACCTTTGGCTGCTGTTTTAGTTTTGTAAGTGACCAATGTCTTTTTACATCCCCTTCTTTTTTTCCACTGGTTGGATCTCACTCCACAAGGACAGCCTAATCAAAAGGGCCTGCAAGCAGAACTGGGTTATTTTGTGAGGGCTGAAGTCCTTCAGCAGAAATGTGACATAGATCGAGTGCAATGGATAGTCCTGTGTAGAAGAGAAGAATTTAAAATTCAAACATTCTCTGAAACTTCAAAACCACAAGGAAACAAAAGGAGAAACCAAGCTACAGAGGAGAGGTGAGTGATAGACTTTGCATTCTAATCAATTTTGATGACCTGCTTTGTGCACCTTTATTTGGTTGATGTTGAGTCCAATCACATCTGCATGAAATTCAGTTATGTTGTGTTTTTTTGAGTGGGGGAGAAGGAACATTTATTGCCCCTTAAGATTATCAAGTATTCCTCACTCTGGTCTGTTTTCAGTTGAGTCAGTCATGTATTTGTGTTTCCTACCCATCTCTTTCATGTATTAAATCTATTACATTTCTCTTTTTCTTGGAATTTTTGTTTGCTTGAAACAGGAAAACATTAACTATAGCAACTTATCTGCTCTCCTTTGAACTCACTTCTCCCTGTGGCCTTGAACATTTCCTATGCCTGTAGTAGGTACTTTAACCTCTCCACTATATATTTTATATATTTGAATTACATTAACAGAGTGTTTGAGACACCTTCAGCTGGAAGAGTTGAGCACTGGAGAACTCAATGTTCACAGGTTCTTGCTGAAGATGCAGCCTGCACATCCTGGACTGGAATGTCAGGACTCTGCCAGGTTTTAATGCATTGTACCACCTCTTCTGTCTTGGTAGGGGAAGAGACTCCTCATATTTTTTTGGTTTTTTAGCTTTTGTACCTTTTTCTGCCACTGTGTACGCTTTGAATGCTATGTAAAAATGTAGTGAAAACAGGCTTTTTCATGAGGTCTCCCTTCCTGGATTTTCTCATGTAATAAATCCAAGAATAGACTTTTGTCTTGATATTTTGGGGGGATTTTTGTTTGTTTGTTTGTTTGTTTGTTTTCAGGATTTTTTTTCTCCCTGGTGCAGAACAAAAAATATGACAAATTAAAAAAAAAAAGAAAAAAAAAAGAAGAAAAATGAGAACTTCATGTCTTGTAAAAGATTTGGCTCTGGGTTTGAGAAAAGCTCCATGTTTCCTATTATTTCACTCAGCCATCCCTACCATGAGATTACTTTGCCTTAGGGTGATGGCTTGTAGGATTTACTCATGCATTGCTTCTTATCAAAACTTTGTCCGGCAACTTGGTGATCACTGGAGTCCCCAAGCACAGACTTTACAGGGAACTTACAGGCTCAGTTAAAATGCAAATTACTGCTAATTAGGCAAACAAGCTACCAGTAAAGCAGATATGGCAGGTGAGTTGACATTAGGTAAAGTAGAAGTGATAATTAATAACCCAGCAATTTGGACGGGTCATGGGTTCAGCTCTGCTCGATCAATAGCTGCTGTCTCTGTGCATTTTGGCTGAGGCTACACCAAGAAAAAGGGACATTTTTGTGAAAACCACTCTGCCCAGGCCAGACTCTGCCCAATTCCTAAAGCTTTTTGCAGAGGTAGAGCTCTCCCAATGTAGGGGCCAGCTCCATAGGTATGGAGACCAGTATTTTGGATGAATTCACCTTAAATGAGCTTAGTATTAGTTTTCAGTCCTTTCACTGCTTTTTTTCCCCTAAAACCCTGCCAGATATTACTGAAGATCAGATTTTGTAATTACAGAGTAACCACATCCTAATCCTGGGTTTTCCTGCTAATCAGAAACAATTTTTCTCTTGTCGGTTGTGTTCCTTTAATTCATTTTGTCTTAACTCTTTCACTACACTTTACAGAAGATAGATGCCTCAAATTTTCACCTCTGCTCATCTGGGGAGCTTTTACACTGACCAGACACCAACAGTAACTTTAATATGATGTTACAAAAATATTCTCTGAGCATCTTAAGCACATGATTCTTCGAGGTTCAGGAAACAGGAATGAAAACCAGTAGCTCTGCTATAAAGACCTCTGCATCATCTGTTGAGTCCATTTTCCTTATTTAAAGTAGACAGAAAAAAAAAAGAGAGAACCGTAAAGAAGATAGAAAATAAGTAGCTGAAAAACCCACTGAAATAACACACCCACTAAAATAATGAAGTCATAAACACAAGGAAAATTTGTGTTAAGGCTACAAAAATACTTTACCTCAGTTCCCCTGGGGCTTGTCTTTACAAGACACATGGCCCTTTTCACTTTATGAGAAGAATCCAAGACGCTCAGCTGTATTTCCAAGGCTGGGCAATACTTTAAGAAAATATTGTAAGACTGCTATGTCTGGTCTGACCCAGGACCCTGTTTGAAAAAGCTTCACAAATATGCTGGAGCAGAGGTTTGACTCAAAGTACATCTGCCATCAGCTGATGGTGCACCCTGGCCCATTAGCTGATCCATTATACAGCTGATCCATTAACCAGGGACCATTATCCCTTTTAAAACTCGAATGTTGAGTATCTCAATTGTGTGACTCTTTTTTTTTTGAGACTGAACAAAAGCAAAACTCATAAGGCAGTAATTTGTTTATCCTTTCTCAGGCACCATGTCACTGTTTTGTGCTTCACAAATATGTTCCTATCATAGAAAGTTTTGGGTTGGAAAGGACCTTAAAGATCATCTACAATAAAATCTCCATCTCTTTGCTTCTGCATATTTTCCAAGGGATACAATTCTACCTCTTGCTCCCACACACTGACGAGGTGATGCAGAAGGATTTACAGAACTAACACTGACTCTGGTTTGCAGCCACTGAAGCTGCAGTGATACAGTCTCAGATAGCTCTCTCTTTGCAATATTTAAGCCATGGTTGTCTTCTAGGTCTTGGAAGTACTTCCCAGTGTCACACAAAATCAGCATTTCCTGTGACCGGAGTCAATAAAATTATTTACATGAGTAAATACTGCTGATTATGAAAAACAATTGTATATTTTAGTGATTATCACCATAATTGGAGCAGAAGTGTTTCGACACTTCAGCAAAGCACCAGATTTTCAGCAGGGCTTGTAACTCGGTGCCTTTGATTCTAAATCTTGTGGCCAGGTTTTTATTGTGATGAACACCCAAAGAGCTCTGGCAGTGCTGAGGAGAGAGGGGGGCCTCAGGGAAATCCTGCTCTGCCTTGGGCAGCCTGGCAGGGGCTGCTGGGGTGATTCCTACCCAGGTTCCAGCCCGAGGGGCAGCAACGCTCCCCAGTGTGTGAGGACCACGCTCAGCTCTGTCCTTCAGTCATGCCTGCACGTGTGGGTGGCACAAAGAGGAGTTTGGAATGTTTTTAGGGAAGTTTCCTCTTTCTTCATGTGCCACGTTAGACGGGGTTGCAGCATTATCTGATAAAACAAATCTCAGTATCTCTTTGAAGAAAGTGCTTCTGTGGCAGGGTTTTTGCGGATGCATAAAGCTGGACTTGTGTTTAAAACCACAAAGAGGGGGCTGGACACAGCTGTAGAGGTGACACAGAGCTGATTTCACAAGGCCTTTGTCTCCCCCTCAATGTGACAGTCAGGATGTGTTGTACCAACAACATCCCTGCCCTCCTTCCCACTGAAAATGTTTCACCTTTTAATGACCTCATGGCAGGAAAGAACCTTCTTGACTAATTATCACTAGGGCAATGGTTCTCCTTAGAGGTTCCAAATGAAAATTGTTTTGCCTTTTTAATCACCTTTTAACAATGATTAAACAAAGCCATTACTAAGTTGAACTGAAATAATTTTCTTAAGATCATATAAAAGAGGAGAAAAGTGTCCATATTGTCTTTGGACTCTTACTTTAGTGACAGTATTGAATATATACTATTATGAGAAGACATTTATAACCTCTTAAATTTACTCTTTCTCTATCTGATCTGGCATTTGCTGCCTCCATGCTGGTGACCATATGTGTGTGCTATAGATCAGTGTGCATGTGTTGCATGGAAGGAGGAAGAGGGCTGACCAACTAAATCCATCAGAAACAAATATGATACAGCACCAATCTGCTACAAAGCTTTTCTCAATGTCCAGGAACTCTCCTTTCCATCAGGGCCTCTCAGTTCTGCTGCATTTTTCCAGAGCTCCGTTTCCACCCTGAAAGAGGGGTGGATGTAACAAGAAATGTAATTTGTCAAGGCTGGTTTGGGAAATATTTTGGGGGTTGAGTTCAAAGTTTCTCTTTGTTCTGTTTTTGGTTTTATTTGCTTGTTTAGCTGTTTTTTGTTTGTGGGATTCTTTTGTTTGTTTTTGGGTTTTGTCTTGTTATGGTTTTCTTCCATAGGTGAAGCAGGACAGGAATTCTGTCTCAGGCATGGGAAGTGTCCTTTCCAAGCACATGAGGAAGTCTGTTTTGCAGCAGCAGGTAAGATGATCCATTGCTTGACACTGCAGAGGGTTATCCAGTATCATACAGGTCAAGGGGCCGTGTGTCCAACTTGTAAAGTTCCTCATCTGCTCTTTTTGCACTGGAGGGGGAGGGAGTTGGTGTTCATTGCCCCTTCTACTCTGTTTCTGCTAGAGATTTAAAATATGCAACTTCTCTGCTCCTTCAGCAAAGTTCAATGCAAATCCTATCTCAGAGATGTCTTCTGCAAAAAATAAATGAGTAAAAAAGCTGTTATGAATGAAGGTCCCTTCCTAATGCATAACATTGTCTGCATTTTCTTTACTGTTTCACTCTGATATTTCTCTACCTGAAGTGGCCACTCAAACTAATATGTACAAACCCCAAGAAATCACATTTGTGTCAGTTTTCTGACTCACCGTTCAGTGGTCAGCAGCTTTTTCACAGCACCTGGAGATAATTTAAGATGTTGGTAATTTTCAGTAGGTGCAGGAAGTGTGTGTCAGCTGTCAGCATCTGTTGCTCTGTTATGTACAAATGCCTCATTTCTGGGCATATAAAATTCCCAGCAGTTTTATTTTGGGTGTGACACTGGTGAAATCCTGAAATAATTAAGGCTGGAAAAGACCTTTGAGATCCTTGAGTCCAGTCATCAACCCTGCACCACCACCATGTTCTCCACTAAACCATGTCCCCTAGTGCAATATTCACATTGCTTTTGGAAACTCCAAGGATGGTGCCTCCAGCACTTCCCTGGGAAGCCTGTTCCAATACTTTTCAATCATTCCCATGAAAAACATTTTTCTGATATCTAACCTAAACCTCACCTGGTGCAATTTGAGGCTGTTTTGTCCTGTCCTTTGTTACTTTGAAGAAACTGAGCCCTGCTCACCAAAACCCTTCATAGAATTGTAGACAGTTACAAATGTCCTCCCTGAGCCTCCTTTTCTGCAGCCTAAACAACCCCAGCTCCCTCAGCCACTCCTCATCAGACTTGTGCTCCAAACCCTATTTGCTTAAATTAACATGGAGAAAAAAAATGGAATTACATACTTCCTCACAATAGCTAACATTTATTAAGAAGCACACAATTTTCTAAATATTTCATGTGATTTCTCATTCCAAATGTACTGTTAATCAGTGGGATGGAATTTAAAATAAGTTGTTTCCTGTTTTTGCTGGGATATTTTAATGTCCCTGGTCATGAGAGTTGCAGGGAATGTGTAAACTGGAATTTGAAGCAAGGATGGCATAACACATTTCAGGATACACCTTGACAGAGGCATTAATTCACTGCAGGTTCACTCCACATGGAATCTCTGTATTTTTATGACATGTACAGTTGGTTGTAATGCCATACTGGGTATCATGTATAACATCAAAGAACTAAGTAAGTATAAAGGTATGCTGTATTTCTTCAGTTCATGTCAACAAAATCCTTTTCAACCTTGGATACCTCCTGCTTAAAATCTTTAGCTCGTCTTGCACTTTTGTTTGCAGCATTTCTGTCCAAAAATAATATTTGTAACAAGAAAATGGAATGACTAGGATATCTTTTTTTTTGTTGTTTTTGTTACAGTCTTAAATTGTTTAACTCTTAGGTGTCCTTGGAAAGCAGACAAAAGTCTACCAAATAAAGTTAAGTTCTTGGAGTATCATCAGCTTGCTTTCCACGCTGTCATGAAATTGTTTTCTTAAATTGGGCTGCTTCCCAAACGAAATTTTCCTCTACTGAGATAACGTCCCACAGCAGATTTTCTGAAGCCTTCAGAGATTATTCCTGGACCAGGACAGCAGGCTCTGCTGAGTAAATCGACAGAAGGCTTTTTGTGGACAGGACCAAGCCAGGCAGAGCAAAGCCAGGTGTGACCTGGGAGCTGTGGAGATGCTCCCACACAGTGCATGAGCCCAGGGTGACAGATCCATGAGGAGGAGAGGTTGCTCTCAGTGGCATCTTGTGATTACTTTGTAACATGGGTAGAACCACATAATCATAGAATGGTTTGGGTTGAAAGGAAACTTAAAGCTCATGTTGTTTTAGTCCCTGTGTGGGCAGGAACCCTTCCACCAGACCAGGCTGCTCCAAGCCCTGTCCAACCTGCCCTTGGTAGACTGAGTAGCTGAATCCTTCAGTAAAGGTGTCTGGATGGGAAAGTTCTACTGAGCTGATTTTGTTGAGCTGAGGTGTACATTTATGGGAAAGGTGTGGACAGACCTGGATCAAACCCCTGTATTCTTTGCTTCCTTTGGAGGTGACCCTGAAATTCCCCAGACTGAGGAATGATCAGGTTGCCCTCCCCAAAAGAAGACAAAGCAGTGATTGTCCAACCTTTGCCCGTGCTGATGAGTAGTTACCATTAGCTGGCAAAATGTGTCAGGAGCTGGAAGAGATTTTGTTTGACCAAATAGTTTAAAATAGTGGTTGGAATTGAAACCAGCTGCTGCAGATACTGGCCTTTGCAGTGATGCAATTACAACAATCTTTGCACTTTCTATATTGCTGCTTTTAGCAAGGCAAATGACTTTCAGAAATTTATTTTTGTACAGCCTATCTGAAAAGTGCCCATCTCCGAGGTGGACAGATGCCAGTGGGGACATCACGTATCGTGTAACATATTTCAGCTCGAGGCTCAGAAATGTCACTGGATCCACAGAATCCTTGAAGAACAGAGAGAGGACCTGAGCTTCTGATGTGTCACTCAAAGGAGAGGTTGTACATGACACATAGGTTGCTTTATACCACTCTGTAACTTGGTGTGCTTATGCAAAGAAGTGCATGTGGGATCGATGGCATATGGTATATTAAGAAAGAATAACACCAGATTTTTAAAAAATGTATTCACCCATTAAATGGTGTAAATTAAAGTAAGCTGTCAAAATGACAGCACAATAATGCCATCTTTGCAATAGCACATACTGCAGCACAGTTAAATCATATCACTTTTGGGGAAGAATTACAGATGAGATCCAAGAAAAAATTGCTTTCGAAATGCAATTCTTTGTTAGTTAAGAATCATCATTGCTAGCCAGGATCCCCTATAAACCCATAAAGCACAGAGTCACCGTAATAAATCATGATAATTTATATCACAGCTAATTCTGAGGAAGTAGCATCAGGGGTTATACTTCAGATACACTTCATATTACTCAAACTGTAATTATTTTCATTAAAATATAAAATTGCTTACAGCCAAGTTATTTGAAACACACAGCATTGCACATTTAACCATGTACACAACAGGGCCACGAGAGTTCAAAATAAGTAAAGTCAAGTGTTAAATAACAGCACTTATACTTTTTAATTGCATATCTTTGCAGACACAATCAATGCACTTTTAATATTCCTTTTTAGTAAAACGTTGGACTGGCTTTTTCAATCATCGTCACGCTGATTAAAAGTCAATGTCAAAACAAACTTGAGAAAACACTGTTAGGTGCTTGTAAGCACAGCCTCTCTAATGGTTTGTGGATGTCAAGAGGGCAGATTTTATTCCAGGAGGAGAAAGGGAAATGCTTCAAGTTTGTGCGAAGGCGAGCAGTGGAAAGCTGAAGAGTTTGAACGTTTTCAAGTGTAATAATTTATAACACCACTCGCTCTCTAGTGCCTTTCTCTAACAATCTCAATGGCTTCTACAAACAGTAATTAATTACAGCCTCCAACACCTCTGAGAGGTAAATACAGGCAGTATGAGGTGCTCTTCATCCATCCATGGAGCAGAGCAACCCTGCAAATCTCTGAAATATACAGGGGCTGCAGGAGACCTTCCCTCTTGGCAAAATCCAGACACCTTAGATATATCTACTTTTATTAAATTGAGAATCAGAAAATGACTAATTAAATGCATCCTAAATCCTGGTTGTTTTTTTTTTCTGAATGATCATCCCCCATTCTCTGCACAGGATGGGTTTTACTGCAGGGGAGAGTCAAAGCTGGGAGCTAAAATGGTTCTCACCTGTTTGATTCAACAGTTAGGTGACAATGGTGGATGAGGAACAGATTTCCAGAAGAAAAGAAAGGAAGATTGGGTTTTCAGATGTGCAAGTGGCCCTTGAAATCAGTGTGAGTAAATAGAACTTGACTCCAGTTTTCAGTAATTTCACTGGAAAATAATTGTAAAAATCTCCAGGTGAACATTTCTTGATGCAGGTGTCGTCCATTGCTGCAGATGCCATCAAGACCCTGGAAATCTGTGGCACAGCTGAACCTTCTGTGTCCATAATCAAAATCTGTATTCAGACTGGATAAAGGGTCCAGGCAGGTTGGTTGACCAAGAAGTCTTCTCTTGGAGGAATTTTTCCAGATGGCTTTTCCAGCAACTGTTTCCCATGGCAATTCCAGGTGAGTTCAGAGTTCATTTTGAACCTGAGCCTGCTTCCTATACTTCATGGTGCTTTTGGTGTCTGACAAATTGAACCTCTAATTTTCATTTAGACTAAACCATCTCCATCTTTTTGAAGTCAGGCACCAGTTTACTTGATTTCATAATCCTTATTTCTCCTGAAGTAGAACAGCCCAAGTTATTTCTATGATTCAAAAAGTGGAGGAGCTGGTTTTCTCAGCTTTTATTGTGTATTCTCACAAACTGGGGAGCACTAGGAGTGTTGGAATTAAGGAACTAAAACACAGAGATTAGGGCTAAATCACAGCACTAAACTTTTTGACGTCCAACTGAGGTCCGCAAAACTGTTTTTCCCAGCTTTCCCATGCCTGTTGTACAACGTTGCAGGGAGTCGAGGATGACATTCAGCAGTCTTCCTAGGAATTTCAGAGGAAAAGTGATCATTAGGAAAGAAGGATCATGACAACTCTCTGGCTTTATGGATTAAGATGTTTTTATGGAAGGGAAAAATATGTATAAATTCAGCAGTGGGGATTTGAACTCAGGCATTAAGGCAGGGCAGTTGGTTGCCATCACTGTTTCCTGACTATGTGACAGTGAGCTGGAGAAGTCCCCTGTTCCATATTTCAGAAGGGAAAATCCAGGCTGGTGGGGCCTGTACCCAATGCCTGTGGTGATGCCCCAATGAAAAACAGCCTTGTAGAGGGTGCAAACATCTTTGCATAGTAACAATACTTTCCTAGGAGAGCCTGAAAGTCTCCAGGTAGATTCAAAATAGAAAAATTCAAACACTCTCGCAATCCTGGACGAATTTCCCAAAAACAAGATCTTTGGACAGACCTGCACCTCCTGTGTGGACATTCTCTGTCCACACTTGAATTTCAGTATTTTTTGTCCATTTGGATTAGATATTAGGAAGAAATTAGGTAGTGAGGCCCTGGCACAAATTTTCCAGAGAAGCTGTGGCTGCCACTGGATCCCTGGAAATGTCCAAGTCCAGGTTGGACAGGGCTTGAAGCAACCTGGGATTGTGGAAGGTGTCCCTGCCCATGGTAGAGGTGGAACTGGATGAGCTTTAAGGTCCCTTTCAACCCAAATCATTCTGTAACTCTATGACTTGTCCTGTCACTTGTATGTAAACAGAGTATTATTTCATCCCTTCCACCATTTGTTAATTTTAGAACCCACATAATGAGAGACTAAAATAGAAGAAAACAGGTAAAGTATTGGAAAGCAGTAGAATTACTTGAGGTTATATGAGATACCAGCAATCTCCCCAGGAACGTAACTTTTTTAGCTCAAGTTGACATTTAAATTGCATTTTGTGCTGGAAAGAAAAGTCAGTGGGAGAAGAAGAATATCAAATTAAATAGTGGCACATGTGGTGAGTCACATTTGCTATTATTTTGTAAGTATTATAAAAATATATCTGATTTTATTGGAATTGACAGAAAATTATTAAAAATTTGAGATAAAGTTTTCCTTTGGTAAACCGTGCCTTACAGATGGCACATCAGAGAAAATTCTCTTCTTGTTAAGAAATCAAAACAGTTCAGGGAACACGGCAGCATCAGGATAATAATAGTTGACAGGTACAGTGGCTGTGAACAAACACCCATATCATGGTATCTGAGATACCATATTTTACCCACTAAAATTAAACCATGAGCTCTCTTTGACAATGCTGTGTTAATTATATGCCAGCATTTGCTTCAGTTTGGCTTTAATGCTGCTTTAATTCCCTCACTAGCAGGTCTTTTTGGAGTTCACCAGGGATGTTTGGTTAGAAACCTCTTTCCACACCTCAAATCTATCCCAAGCAGAGCTCCAGCAACTGCTGAGCTGGGCACAGATAGGAGAACCACTGGGCTCAAATAGGAGAACCAAATCAAACATAACCCTGTAGTAACCCTGATGCTTGACCCATGTGTTTGTGTTGAGCTGTGCTCTCGATTTTCACTGCATTTAAACTCAAATTATGCTCTATGCCTATTGTGGCAATGACCAGGGTGGATTAAACATTTTTGAAACTACACAGATTAGGATTACAATATTTTTATGATGATCATTTGCTATCTCAGAATGAAATCAAACTGATAGAAAAATTGACAAAGTCCAAACATAAAATACTAACAAAAGTAATCAGTCTATTGTTACATTTGTCAACCCCCTTGATTAAATTGGTGTTTAAAGCAATTACAGCTACAATTTATATTACAGTATATTGCATTTTTATGCACAGTAGAGAATTAGACAAAATATCGTGTGTCAATGAATGCCACTTCAAGTAAAGTAATTAATTACTTCAAGCAAGGTAATTAATTCTATAATAAATAAATCTGTGGTATTAGACAATTTCAAAGTTAATGCACTGGTTTTTTTCTCCACATAAGGCTTGAATTATACAGGAGTCTGTTCTCCTGCTGACTCCTGGTGTCCACACCTCCCACAGGTGTTTTTACAGGAAATAAATCCCTACTTTTGGTTTGACTCAAAAATACATATCAAAATTACAGAGACCACCTGATTCATTCAGGGAAGGATTCTGCTTCTTGATGGGATCAGCCCCTGAGGATTAGGACTTGGATGTTACTTTTAGACTTTCCAATAATGCCAGAACTGCCCTGGCTTTCTGAGCAAAACAGTCATTCAAAAAATAAAAGGAGGACTCTTCTACCCCCTCTTCTCCTTCTCTTGCCATGCTGTTACAGGGGGAAACCTGCACTCGTTCTGCACAGCAGAGATAATTACAGTCTGATAGTGTTAATGAATGAGTTTATACAGAAATGTTATCACTGTGACAGTCGAGAACAGGCTGGAGCACATGTGTAGCTAGGAGCCCGAAAGCTGTGCTTGAATATATATGAGTGCATGAGCAGCATCCAGCCTAATACTTCTTAAACTCCTTAAATCGTAGCCTGGGATGCACAGGAAGCCTTGGAGTTGCTCTCTGCTTGCAAATGTGAGGGGGAAGTGAAATTAGCATAGATAAAAGTGAACCTAAAAGATATGTATCTGTGCTGGCATGCTGAACGGCAGGGTCAGTGAAATCATTCAAAGCACTGGGCTTGGGTTCAGCATATTCAGAAGGTAAAACATCAAAACTGGGGAGAAACAGGCAAGTGACAAGCGGTGCAGTAGGAAGAAAACAGAAATACTGAATAAACCCTGAAGCTTTTCAGAATTACTACTTCCAGTGAGGAGGAGTGTCATGAGAGCATGGGAAAAAAAAAGGCCTGCAGAGTCCTATTTTTGGTGGTGCTGATCACCACTGTGTTATCTCCCAGAGCTGCCTCCTTGCAGAGCTCCCACAAGATTTCACTCATCCTTTCATGCTACATGCAGGGCCCCAGAGCAGCCAAGGGTGTAAGGGCAGTGCATCCCCCAGCAGCAGCTTCTGCTCCAGGCAGGACAAATGGTTGAGGCACCATCAACCCTTCCCAGCCACTTCCTCTCTAACATTGTCTTTCTTTTAGAAAACAAGATGTCATGAATGAAAGAAATCACCAAACAAAATTAATTCCCTGAATGGTTCAGGTATAATTGTTGTCTTTACCAGTGATAGTGTTATTTTAGTGAGATTTTCTCCATTATTGTGAAAACAGGACCAGAGAAATCAGAACTCTCTATTTTCTCACTGATTTGTCAAATGTAAACCAGGTATTAGTGACCAGGTGGAAAGAAGGTGCCAGATCCAAAGTGTGTTCCAGGCAATGAGATTCCTTCCACTGACTGAAGTGAATTTTGGATCAAACATTTGGAAGTAGGGGCTGAAACACAGCACAATGTAGAGGAGAAATGTCAAGTTTGATTGCTGCTGGAAGCATTAGAAAGCAGTGCTGCTGCTCCAGAGGCTGAGGCAGGAGCTGAGGAGATTAGCATGGAGATGGAAAGCTACCCTGGCTCAGGGAGTCGATTGGAGGTTTCTCCTTGTGGCATTCCCAACAGAGATCTCAACCTCTGTTACGCTGCCTCTATAGAACCTGGAAATTTGTAAAAGAAAAAGAACATTATTCTGGCTTTCTGCAACAAATGGAAAGAAAGGGAAATTGAAAAAGAAAAAAAGAAGGAGAGGGAAAATCCAAGGAAAAGCAACCCCAACCACTCCTCTCCCATTCCCTTTTTGTGTGTCCATGCTCCAGAACAGGACTCATGCAGACCAGAGATGGACCAAATCCAGAAAGGTTTGCTAAAGCCCAGATAAAACGGGATAAGGATCTGACTCACCACTTCCTCTGGTTTTTGAACAGCCTAAGCTACATGGCCATGGCTTTTCAGATCCAATCCAACCCTTCCTTCCCACCCGGTGTCTGCTCCGCCGCGCGCTCCGAGGCGAGCTGTTCTCATGACTCACGGGGACGGCTGACCACCATTCTCAACTGTGTTCCTTCTTACACATTTGGTACAAAGGAGGCAAAAAAAAGAGATCCATATTCCAGTTTTATGGAGACACAAGCACATACACAGCAATGCTTGATCTGGAGCCAGCTAATGGAGAGGATATGTTGAAACCACCAGGCATATTGTTATGAGGAGAACAATAGATATTGGCAACATTGTTTGATCCATGTGCCAAGGGTAAAATTAAAGCCGTATGTTCACCCCACCAGACACAGATTGTGGATGGATGTTTATGTAAACAAAGGGTTTGTTAAACTGTGTTATCATTTTCTTCCTTTGGCTCTCCAGCTTCTAGGCCAGGTACATCAATAAACTCTTTTCTGGAAGAGTCTGGAAGAACCACATCAAGAGCAACAGTTACACGAAACCTTGGTTGATTACCATGTGGATATATAATAATTTCTTTTCTTCCCTTAACCTCTTAGAATAGCAGCAATCAGAGCCAACCCCTTTATTCTTGCAGGGAAAAAACCCTCTATAAAGAGCCTACAGATTTTTCAAGAGGGCCTGGGGACCGGATCAAGAATAAGCTGTAGGAAAAGTGTTCCTATTTCCTACCTGTGCTACCCAACCTCCTCAGCGTGGTTTGTGGCGTTGTTAAAGCAATTGGTAGAAAATGAATCTGGAAGATTTCCCGGAGAGTACAGCTGCCCTTTTAACTTACACCTCACCAACCCACCCCAAGTCAAGGAGCCGACATGTGGTGTGCGCTCCTCCGGGAGCCGCGGCAGCGCAAATGCAGCTGTGCAGATCTGGCACACAGGGTTTTTGATTTTGTGTTTGCTCACTGGCCAGGCAGCACTGAGCTTTCAGGCAAGAATCACCCATTGCTGTAGGGAAAGAATAAGGCAGGGGGAAAAAAAAAAAAAAAGGAAAAATCCTTCAATGGTTTATCAAACTTGCCTTCTTGCTGTCCAAACCTCCCAGCTGGAACATGCTACAAGTTGCCTGTGCATTACTGAGCTGTGTATACAGAGTTCTTTTGAGGTGCCTGATTATTGCTGATCTTTATGGAATTTTATAAAAATTCCTAATAGATCTCGGTGCATTAAAAATCTTTCACTTTTTTGGCTTGGCCTTAGTTGTCTATCTAGAAAATTACCAAAATTTCTCAATTTAAGAAACCTCAATTTAAGAAATTAAGGAACCCTGATGTATTTGCTTTTTCATTATTTTTAAATTTTATTTTAAGAGTGGCTGCTATATTTTAATAACATTATTAATTTATAATTATTTTAAAAATTATAAAAACTATAATGAGGCTGTTGCCATCTGGTTCAGAGCTTGAGTCTGGGATTATATGCATCTCTAGCTATATCAACACAAAAATTCCTGATTGCTGTAAACCAGAATTAGAAATTTATAAATGTCCACATCTTCGATTTCTTTGTGTAAAACACCCAAGTCTAAGAAACTTTATTAAAAAACTTGTAGCGACCAATTTTCTCCCTTTCTGCATGATATCAGCAGCTGCTCTGCTTTAGGAAATGCATACAGCAATTTTCAGGGTTATCTCTGTATTTCTGGCTGGCACCGATGCTTTTGGCAGAGATTACTTGCAAGGAAGAGTCTGCTACATCTTCTAGGTCCTACTTTGAAAACAGGCAATCACAGGTACTGAAAAGATAGATCAGCTTCATTCTACTCTGGCAGTTAGCAGGAGGACTGATCACTAAACTGGTCTAATTCAGCTCTTCTCAATCACTTGCAGAGATGAGAAAGTTGTTGGAGAGATATCACTGGAGGCTCTGGGATTTTCTTCTGAAGTCATTCTGAATTAGCTGCTAATGGGGAGCTTTCTTTGATAGCTCTTTTATAATTAAATGCAGCTGGATGGAAATCAACCACAAAGGGAACTCAAGTTTGTTTATCATTACTTCTGACTTTGTTAGCAGATGTTTTCTGAGTACCGTGGTAGCTTGTTTAATTTGTCTCCGTGTAATGTGAAGCAGGTAAACTTTGATTAATAAACTGACAAGTACATTCCTTAATTTATTTTAGAAGTTTCCATCTATGTCTGTTGCAGCACATATGCCAAATCCCAAAAGGAAGAAAATAACTGTTTGTGTTTGATTTTTACTGTTATTTCTAAGTCTAGGGCCAGATGAAAACGTGCTTGTTGGTAACACAGCCTTCACCTTTAATGGACACAACCACCAGCAAACTTCTGCCATGTGTGAAAACTGCACATTACATTTCCCACTGAGCTGTTCTGTGTTAATTTATGAACAAGAATTCACCTTGGTTTACAGGTTGTTTATTTTTCTATTAATTCCATTGGAAATGCCCTCTATTTTTGGGCGTAGTATGTGCCCACCCTCACTAATTTTGGTGGAGGACAGTATGCCCTCGGTCATGCCTGTGCAATTTAGACTTGATGCTGTCAGTAAACAGTTATCTGAGAAAAAATGTTTAAATGCAAGTATAAATGACTGAACTTGAATGCTAAAATGCATTTTTTCCTAAGTGAGACATCTACATCTACGTGCGAAATTCAAAATCCTGGCTGTAGCCTTTTTGCTGTGCAGATTGAGTGTCCAGTGCTTTTACTGAATTATCTGAAAATCCTGCAGTGTTCCAAGCAACATTTTAAATTAAATAGATGGTCCACTTCCTGCAAAGTGTTTCAGATTAACATCTTGGGGATAGTTACTAAAACTGCATAGGAAATACATATGCAGCAGTTGATTCCCATACATAAGATGAACAGCCTCTTTCTTATCTTCCTTTCTGTACTGCATGTTTTCCTTCTTTCTCTCTCTCATTTATCTGCTTCTAATCTGCAAGAAAATTATTTCTGCCTCTGTCTAGCCTGATCTCCTACATTGCAGAGCTGACCCTACCTCAATTTGTAGCGTTTATTCACTGCTCTTTTTTTTTTTTTTCTCTTTTTTTTTAATCTGCCCTTTCCAACAGTGAGGACTTGGACATCTGCTTCACATCACGGTGTGAAGTGTGAAGCATCAGGTTTTTGTAGCTGTCCCACTATTAAGTGAAGGCTGCCCTCCTCACCCTCGCCCGTGTCAAGGCCACTTCCCTGGGCTTTGCACACCTGATTTGGGCACTGCTCTTTGCTGGCTGGGGTTGTGGAAATGAGAGGTTTGGAAATGGAAGGGTTGAGGGAAAAACCAGCATTGGAATCAAAAACACAGGGGGCTGGGGCAGAGCTGGGACTACCTTGGGTTCAGGTGAGATAAAACTGCAGTACCTGAACCCAGCTACCAATTTGTACTCTCATCCCTGCTGGATATTTTCTGAATACTTGGTGTCCCTCTCATTTTTTGCTACTTTTAACTCTACAGGTTTACAGTTATGACAGTTTTTGTATTTGTTATAAGCAGCCTTTTCGTTATTTCTTATCCTGCAGCTTAAAAAGTTGCTTTTCAATAATTGCTTTGTAAGTTTTTTAAATTAGCCTTAATGAGTCAGAAATGGAATTGAGAATAATTCTTGCTTTTTAGTGTGAACATATTGAAATGAACCTTCCACAAGAGAAAAAAAAAAATCCGTATTACCTCACCTGCTAGCGAAAATACATTTTCTTGTCAGATTCTTTGCTCTTCTGAGCACTATTGAGGCTCTTTGATAACAAATGGAACTACAAACTGCAGCAAAATTAATAGGAGAACCTCTTTGGAAGGACAATCAAATCTAAATCAGCAGACCTTGTCCTGATTTGTGTCTGTTTGGTGCAGTCAGCTGTGAACCAGCACTACTCGTGTGCCTCCTGCCAGCAGTGAGGGCCCAAAAGTCAGGAATTAATTGCTGGGTGACTCTGGTTTCAGGGATTTGGATACCTGAGCTCACAGCCCCGAAATCTGATCATGGGGACATTGGCACGTGCTGCTGTCTTGCTGCAATAACGGGAGCTCTGGGCCTGAGCTAATATTTTAACTATAGGGAAACTTAGGATATGCCGAAGATGTGTAGAAAAAAGAAAAACATTCCTGAGTCATCCTTTTTTGGAGCACAACGAGGCATGAGATAGTAAATACTGGATATTTTACTCTGCCTTTGCGTTTCCAAGCCGGGGTAACGTTGTAAGCTCTTCTTACAAACCCCAGAGTTAAGGGATTAGCAGAACCACAAGGTTTCCTCTGTATTCACGATCCAAGGAGCAGATTAAAAAAAGGATATACCATTTGATCAGCAGCTTCCTGCATATGGAAATCCTAGGTCACCTTGCTGCTCCTTGATGTCTGCAGCCTGCTCTTAGGTTTCTGCAAGGAAAACGTGTGTTTTGCTGCAGTTTTGAGGACAAAGACAGTGGAATTGAGCTGGGATATGCCAAGAAGTCGAGCACTGAGCCCACGCAGGTCACCAGGGAGGGTCATCACAGTCTGGTCAGGTGGTGGCTGCTGAGATGGTTTTGTTTGCAGCGTTTTCACACATATTTATTCAATGAGGCTTTTGTTTTACTGGAACTGAGACACACTATACAGCATTATCCTGATTTTGAAGTGACAGTGCCAAGGGGACTTCAGTAAAGGATTTGAAGGCAATTGAATCTGAAAAGTAAAGCTTTGTGATTGCTTAGTTATTTTTTGAAGCCGTGCTTACATTTAAGATTTATGTACAGAAACAGACTATATCAATAGTAGTGAAGTGGTTTCAGGCCAAGCCTTTTTCAAAGAATCTTATGAACAGAAGGTCATTTTAGAGTTCTTTCTTCTCTTGCAAAGAGACAAACACAAATCCCACCTCGCTGTATTTGTATAATATATAATACATTATTATGCTGCTGCATTTTAGTAAGTGCTTGTACTTCCACAGAAATATCTAGAGCTTTATTCTTGATTACAGTGCACTGTCAACTGCAAGTAAAAGCAATTGTTATCCTCAGAGTTTCAGTGACCTATTAGGAAGATATAAATTGTGACAAGATTTTTTTTTTCCCTCTCTGTAAACTTCTGAAGCCTCATCTTACACGGTCTAAGCCCCATCTTAAAAATACATAACACAGAGACTTTTCTGAATCCTCTGATGATACCACAATATTGAATCATCTTTATATAATTATGCTGGTGAATATAAAGTATCATTGTTTTCAGTATCTTTCATGAAAGCTGTTTTGACCTTCAGATTAAAGGATCCATATGGATTTCCAAATGCAAAAGTTGGAGCTCCTGTTTTAAAAACTAGAGCTCCGGTTCGGCACGCAGACATCAGATGTGCTTCCACTTGAAAAAACGCAATTGTAGCAGCCTATATCCCGTCTGAATTTTTCTCCTGGGTAAACTTTTATAAATGAGTGCATCGTGCATAATGAGGATTGGAGGTTAGCTGCTTCCAGTGAATTCCTTTTCAAAGTGCAAGAAAGAAGCAGAGCAGCAAGGAGGAGAAATCCATTGGTATTTGAGCTCTGTAGGATGAAGAGGTTTGCTGCTGGGGGAAGATCAAGAGGAGGCAGTAGGAATATTTTGGGCACTTCTGAAGGAGAGATGGAGACCATCTGGTAGAGAGGATGCTTAAAGGAAGAATGCCAGGACAGAGATAAAAGTAAAGGGAAAGGAAATAGTGACTGAGTAACATCAAAGAGCCAGGCTGACTATAGAGCAGAAATGAAGAAGTAGCAGTGACCCAACACAGGCAAATCAAGATACAAATGGCGACACTGGACGATGGATCCATAGGATCCTGCGAAGGCTCAGGGGAAAAGCTCAGTGTTTTAATTTCAGGAAAGTCTCCAGGAAAGTGGTGTTGACATCTTTGGAAGGCTTATAATTTAAAACTGATGCAGTAAGCAGGGTTCCTGCTGTTTCAGAAATACTGTCCTGGAGTCTAATCCAGATACTGTCACTGTAGCAGAATTTCAAATGGAGAGATGCCAGGAAGAATGTTTCTCCCCTCTTCAGCATCAGCATCTTTTCATTTGAATGATTTGAAGGGTATTAGAAGTTTCCGTTGAATTGCCTCCTAAGGCTCATGTCCTGAAGCCATGGTTGGTGTGTGGTCCTTCCCTGTGTTGAGCTGGAGCTGATCTCATGTGAAAAAGGGAGATGCTAGTTTTGCTTTGCCCCTGCTGAAGCAGAATAGCTGTTGGCCAGCTCTTTTCTCTTGCCAAAGCCTGGAAAACCTTTCTGTCATTGGAATTCCATCCAGAGGGAAGCTATGACAATCCCTGTGGTTTCTTTGGGTAAAACAATACAGAGTAAAATAAGTCTGATATTCCCTTGTGTCTTGGTTCTCCTTAGCACTGCTTCTCCCCAGCCCTAAAGGCAGAGAGTTGGGGCAGGTGATAAACCTGATTATAAAGGCTGTGCTTCTGTCTTTCTCCACCTTCCTTCTTCCCATCTGCCTTTAGGAGAAAACTTTCTGCATCCTATAGAAACTGCTTTTTGAGGCTAAATACCTCTGTGGATTCAAGCTCTAGGCCTGAAATAACCTTTCAGGGGTTTTTTCCCTTTTTTTTTTTTATTAACAAAACTTGTGTGCTTCTTTTTTACTGAAGTCAGTCTAAGGAAAGAAAAAGAAGAAAGTACTTCCACAGAGTGATTAATCCCATCTTAAAACAAGTGTGTAAGACAGGTAGGATAAGTCTCTCTGTGAAAATGCCAATCTGTCACCACTATCTATAGAAGGAGCCTTCACGAGTAGCTTGGAGTAGGTGTTTGACTTTTACACAGTTAAATTTAGACGAGATGATTGCCACTTTATAAGTCAAAGTGTTTGTTTATCAATGATTAACCATAATAGATTGAGAAGTTATGAGAGATAACAAAAGTAAAAATATAATGCCATTGATGGAGATATCACATCATGAGAAATAGCAGCGACAAATGCAGATGGTTAACATTTACATCCCCATTGTTTTTACTTTACTGATAAATCTTCCCAGATTTCAGATTTCGTTTGATCTGAAGAAAGAAAAATTCGCCTCTGCTTTGGCATAAGCAAAAACTGCTGAAATACCAGTAGGATAAAGAAGTGATTTGTCCTGGAAATGTCAATTCTTATATGTAGGGTCATTAATCCATAAAACAAATTTGCAAACATTTATAAGTTTCCTTTAGTGTTGTTGGTGTCTCACTTGTCATGCTTCTGACTGGGCTCTAAATGAAAATTGTATTTAGAAGATCCTGCAAGGCGTGTGCTGGCAGGACTGGGTTTTGCATGTCTTGACCCAATGTATACAGTCAGTTATACTGAAATAAACACTCTTGTCATTTAGGAGAATTAATCCTATTTCAGGCTGTTACCCAAGGGCTCCATTGTGCATGATGCTTTCACCAGTCATCACCATATTGCAGAAATAAATAGATAAAATTCATTTTTCCTATACGAAAAATTAATTCCTGACTATAATGTAGTTTGCAAAGTTGATAAAGCTTGCAAAAGAAAAAAACCCAACACCTCAGTAGTGCTCAGAAGCTTCAGCATATTGGGACACTAAGAATTTTAAACAAAGTTGGAAAAAGCATATGGTATATATGGACGGGAAATCCTGTGGTAGTTTTGATTTTACAAAGAAAAAAAGTAACTGCTTAAGTTCATAAATCTGTTGTACGTAGTATTCAAATAGAAATATTCATGATCTTAGCTTTCCTCTTTTTTTTTTTAAATGTTGCTTTCATGTACAGATGGGCCTATACCACAAGTTTGGGATCCAGATTTGGATTTGGACCTGACGTTTATCAGAGTTTCGGAATAGTTTTACCCAGTGTCTGAGGTCAGACTCTGGTGGAATTAAGGGCCTGCTGCAAAGATATGGATCAAGTGGATCTCCCCCACGTTTCAAGGCACAGGTGTGGAAAATACGAGGATTTGATTTGACCTATCTCTAAGGTATTTGCATTTTAAAATGAAAGACTTTTAGTGAAATGGGAGGCTGTGACTGTTGTGCCTGAAGGATGAAATTGCATATGGGGATCCGATTGACTGAGTGCTGTTGGAGATTGTAACAAGAGACAGGAACTGCCTAAAATGGTTTCCAGCTTAAATACTTGTCCAAGGTCAATAGGAGTATCTGTGATAAAGTATTGAGATCCCTGATTTATTATCCAGTATTTTTACCACAATAGGTTTGTCTCAGTGTAATTCTTGACCTGTTCTAGAGGAGGATAAAATACCTTAATAACACCACACACCTAGGTCTAGAAAGAGACTTAGACTGCAAATGCTCTGAGTTCCTCTTCAGGCTACAAATCCCTCATATTACCAAGATTAATGGCTTCTAATCCGTTTTTAAATGTTCCATGTGGATAGTGAAGGCGTAACTATCAAAACACTGTAAAATCATAATGTCTGTGTAGCTATAAATTACTGTTTTCAAAATGAGCTGGAGGTCTTCAACTTATTCCTAAGTGCAAATTCTTAGATGGTATAAAATTGCTCCCAAAAATGACTAGGAGCAAGTTTTCTGGCTTTTGCCAAAGGGAAACCAATTGTGGGTCTGCCTGGTGACTCCATAGCAGTGTCTGCCTTGGTGACACTGAAATTGTCCTTAACAGTATAGATTGGATAGATCAAAATCATTTCAGATCAGAGATTGATTGAAAGACATGAGGCTTTTTGCATATTTCTCTGATATGTCTTGTGTTTTTCATTTGTCAAGTTCTGAACTACTTTGTATGAGACTGATGATGAATTCAACTCATGCTAAAGTATGAGTTCCATGACAGATTGTTTTAAAAAATGTTATATTGGCTTAGAGTGTTTTCCTAAGACAAATTAATACACAGAAATTCCAGAAAGCAGGTAAAAGAGAACTTCCAACTCATTATTATTTGAGTTAAATACATATGCAATGATTACTTCTTAAAAAAAAAAGAAAGCATGATTTAAAAGATCATTAGGATAGTCTTTTGTGGGGCACAGAAAAAACCTTTACAGATGTTATGGGCTCTTTGGGGTTATGCTTAAATACAAATTTGGAGAAGTGCCTCATTTGAATTTATACTCCCTTTGTGGTCCATCAAAAAGGATTCATCTCCTATTCAAATGACGAGTCAATATGTTAGTCAGATCAAACACCACTAATAAGATGCTAAAAATGCTTCTGAGGAACAGGGGGATTTCTTTAACAAGCCATAAAGTGCTTTTTAATCCATTTTTGACTTGTTAAGTTCTTTGTGATTCTCACAACTGTTCCATCATGACGCAGTTTCGATCCTTTGTGCAGATGGAAAAAATCAAGGTGTAAATCAAGGGCAGTGCATGGATATTGCCTTTCCAACATTTCCCAAAGCCACCGTGGCCCTCCCTGTACTTTTCTATCTTATGTCTATTTGAGACACTGGTGCGGGTGGGTGTTTTGGGTTGATAAAGCTCTATTTGATGAGACTGCCAAATCACAGAGCCCAAGATTTGCTAAAGATACAAAACAACACAAAAGAATGAAACTCTGTCTCTTCCCTATGACAGAGGTAGGAGACTTTGAGGAGAAGAGATGCTCCTGGTGTCCTGAGAGAAGGAAAAGCTGCCTCCTCAGCTTTGCAACCAGCACTCTCCCCTCTGCTCTGCAGAGCCATTTGCTGAGCTGTCTGTCTGTGGAAAGTGGCCCAATATTGCAGTTCTGCTGCAGACACAGCTGCATGGGGCCCAGGGACGTAGGAGTTCCCCAGATACATCTCTCTATCAGTGGAAAGAAATGCTGAATAGATGCAGATATAATGAAGAGGCTGATGAGGGGGTGCTTTTTTTTGCATATCTTCCCAGTCACATCAGCAGAGCAGAATTCTCCTGTGCCTTAGCTCAGAGTTCAAAGAATGATCCTTAACATTTGTCTGATACCCAGGATGTATTTCCCAATCTGCTGATGGCAGTGGCAAAACCCCTCAGCCTGTTTTGCTTCAGTTAAAGTTTCACACCCCTCACTTTAACTTTTTTTCTTTTAGCTAAACATATTTAAGTTTTGGGATGTGAACTGCAATTAGAAACTGAATAGCTACTTTAAAAAAAAAAAAGGTAAAAATGTTTTTGATTAACATTGTTTTCCTTCCTGACTTTGCTCACCTTTGAAGAAGCCAGAATAAGTCAAAATTCGAAATTCACTACCAAATCTAAGTAGATAACCCTGGAAATTGCTTGTGAAATCCCCCTCATGACTTTTTTAATTTGCTGAAAGCACAGAACATCTGACCATCCCTATAATTTCTGACTGCATTTGTAGCTGACAACGTAGAGTTTTATGAAATGTTCATCTCTAAATTTTGTGTGGAACATGGGGCACCAGCCTACAACACACTTTATTCCATAAAAGTAAATTAGTTCATTCATTAAAATAAGTTTTACAGGATTAGGTCTGTGAGTACCAACCATTTGGGATGGAGAAAATAAATAGCAATGTTTAATAAATACACATTGCACTAAGATTGTATTTATTAGTCTTTTGACATTTTTATCTGGCTCCTATAAAGAAGTCTTCGGAGCTGAGACAACAATTGGTGCAGGTAAATTTCCTACATTGTGAAAGGATCTGGTATTTAGTTTATGGGAAGCAGGCCTGAGCAGATGTGAAAAGTTCAAATAAAGGAAGGCCAGATAAAACGCACTTCTGTGGCTGGAAAATCAAAACAGATGTTATTATTCAACCACAAAAAAATCTATTTGCACTTAAGTAGCATTAGGTGTCTGACTAGTTACATTTTTTTTTTTTAGTGAAAACAACAACATGATTATAAAATTATATAGGCTGATAAAGTGCTTTAAAATGTTACCAATGGACTGAATAGTTAGCTAACAGAAAAAACCAAAGCAGATCTTACAAGACCAATAGAAATACAAATAAATCTATTTTTGAAGGGAGAATCAAGACAGATACAGACAGTGGAGGAGCAACAAAATTAAATGGGCTCTCCTCTCTGAACCCCTGATGCACATCAGAGAAATGGTGATTTAAGATGGGTGGATTTTACACTGCACGTGATCTTTCCTGGAGACCTGCCCATACGGAAAGGTTGATGCTGGCAGAGGATGACAGGTGCTGGAGATCCTCAGGAGCCCTCGACAACAAGAAAACACTTGCAGGGTGTGAATGCTGCCAAATAGTCTTGCAAATTATTTCTGATTGAAAGAAAATTCAATTTGGTTTCAGAAAGGTACACGTCAAAGAAACACCTAAAATAAATAGAATAGTACAGGAGGACCAAAATGGGTATTTTTGTCTGTGAAAACCTGCTCATGCAGGCAATGGAAATAATAATCGATTTCTGGAAAAGCTGATCTGGTTTGTAGGGACTTTGTTGGCCTGACATGTTTCTGCTCTTGATATACAACTTTTCTGCTCTTGCTTGCTGGGAGTCAGAGGTAAATTAGGAGTAGGTCCTGTTGGTTTGCTGGATTTGGAGAAACTCATCAGTTAATTGGGGGCTTGCTGGCTGTTGCTTCCCTCTTCAATGGGAAATGGAGTCTTGAGACATTTTTATCTCAAGAATGGCCAGAGAGAGGACAGAGCTTTTTGTTGTGATTTTTTGAGTTACTGCAGGAATGCTGAGGGTTTGCATGGTTGGGAGGATGTTGTGTAACAACAGAACTTTTTCCTGTTTGCACCGTTTTTCCATATTTGATCATTGCTCCTCTTCTTCCCCGTCTTCAGCACCACCAGGTCTGATCCCCATTAACCTCCCATCTCACATCCAGGCTACCCTTCCAACTCTGCTTCTTTTCCTGAGGTGAAACTGCCCCACGCTGGGAGATGCAGAACTGAGACATCTGGGACATGAGGTCTCTCCCCAACCCTCTTTTCCTGCTGCTTTTCAGGGGCAAATTCAGGCAGATCAAAAGAAAAGAAAAGAAGTCCAGTCAGAAGAGCTGGACTTTTCAATGCAGAGAAGAGTGATATAACCAAAGGTTGACTATCCCACCTCATATTTAGGGTTGGGAGCTTTGCTCAGTGAACCTGTGACTCATTTATTCTCTGTCTGAATGTCCCTAGAACCCATTTGTGCTGTGCAGTCTCCTCTCTCACATTAATATTATGGGGAGTTACCTCTTAGTTTAATCTAGAGGTTGTTGCAGCTAATTTGGGCTCTTCCCTGGTCTTAGAGCTCTGTGGTTAGTAGTATCAGTGATAATTCCTCTCAATATCTGGGATTTTAGAAAAAAAAAAAAGTGTAGCTCCTCAACCGCACAGGTCTTCTCCACTTTTCCCTTATTTAAAAATGTAGTGATGGCAGAGGCCACACCTTTTGGAGAGGTGAGTGTTTAGCCATGATTCATACATTTATGAACCTGTTGCTCTTGGGAAGAGTTCAAAAATGAAAAAAAAACCCCACTAAAAAGTGAAAAAAAATCACTCAAAACATGATTAAATATTAATTCTAAAGGTGAGTGCCTGGTTGGCTTTCAGGCAATGTCAGGCTCCTAAAGCTGAAAATCAAAAGGTTTCTAAAGATCTGAAATTCCTATTAAAATCTGTGGTGTAGCAGCCTAAATCCAATTGAAATGCGGTGTAATTAAGACTTCCAAGACACTTGGGGTTTGTTCCTAAGAAATTATGACCTGTAGGCAACTTGCAGTATTTTCAAGGGACTATGTAATTTTAAAACCATGAATACTGGTCATTTCTGTCAGGGACCTCAGAAAATCTCTGTAAAAATACATATTCCTTACGAAAAAAACTTATGTTTTGTGGCATCAAGACCCAGTTAATACAGCTTCTCACTTGAGCAGGTACTTCACATTCTCAAGGAGATTGTTGTTGAGATATTCCTGTGAAGGTGGGAAAAATATGATGTGAGAAAAGGTGAAGTGACCATTTGTCTTTTCCTTCTTTCCTGATGTAGATGCTAATTATCCCACTGATGCAAAAGGGATGGAGAGAGCAAAATGTGTAAATAATTTAATAAGGAAAAGAATTGTAAGGAAGAAACTCACCAGAGTAAGGACAATGGAGCACAAAATGCCATAAAAGATAATAGGCTTAGATGAATTGGCATGTGTTAGCGATTATGCAATCACTCATTTCCCACAGATTTCTTTTTATAGGAAACCTTGGAAAATCCCTGAAGAACTGACCGAGTCATTTAACCACAACAGGTTTCTTTTCAACATGGCTGGGAGTGGGCGAGAAATATTTTTCACATATTTATGCACTGCTGGCTTTGTTGGGAAGTGCTGGAAGACGCCGCAGGACGGTGACTCAGCCCCACGCCGAGTGGGTCCTCCTGCCACCCTCCACGTGGGACCAGGCAGCCCAGATCCAAGTGGGAATGCTCCCATGTGAGCAGGAGCTTTGAGGTTTGGTCCATTGGTGATGAGGCAGGCACTAGGGAGGCTGAGGAGAGGGATTTCTGCTCCAGGGAGTGTTCCCAGATCCGGGCTGGATGTGAATCCCTCTGGCTCACAGGGAGCAGCTGAGCTCTCCTCGGCCACTGGCAGAAGTAGTCATTTGCTTCCTTGCTGTCATAGGCTGTTTAAATACTTGTATTTCTGACAACAATTTTCCTTCACCACTGGGCTGAGGAAAACAAGACCTTGAGCTGCACTTCTGAGTTTCTTAAAGATTTGTTTTCCCTCTTGAGTTTCTTAAAGATTTGTTTTCCTCCTTCCCTTTTTTTTTTTTTTTCTTCTTTTCAAACAGGCTGTTTTCCTTGCGTTCTTCAGAGCAGCTTCTCACAACCTCAAAACGTCCCTGCTGCTTGGAGATGTGTCACTGGAGGAGTCACCCTTCACCCAGCTGCCTCTCTCTCATCCCAGCACCCTCATGTGTGTGACATCTCTCTCCGATTCTCCTTCTGCCAAAGCTTCCTGGTGCTGGACTCGATGATCCTCGTGGGTCCTTCCCAACTTGGGATGCTCCATGACTTCATGATTTGCCCTGCTCAGCCCTGTGGAACAAAAGTGCCCAAGCTCCAATGGTGAAGGAAGGAAATGAAGCAGGTTTGTAGAGTTTCATGGAGTTTTGTGGCCCCCAAAAAACAGCACCCTGGATCAGGGGAGGTAAAATCACACCCATCTCATAAGAACCTCCAAGCATAAATTTGTTGGTGTCACTCAAATGATCCTGGTTGGTTGCAAGGTGTTATTCTTTTTTCCATATAAGTAGCAGTATAAAAGGGTGAAAGGCTTTGAACTCCATGTCACTTTAAAAGACTGAAAAATAAAATCATTTGGAGGATCTGGATCTTCCTCGTGTTTCAGCTTTCAAATCCAGAATTCTGATGTCTGAGAATGTTCACCTGGTTGCAGACATTTCTGAATATGAAATTGTTTATTATTAGAAAAAAAACCAAAACAAAAGAAGGCTGCCGACTAAATCCTGCAAGTGATTAAAAATGGTCATTAAGAGCATTTGCAAATATTTATCTTAGCTTAAGTTAGATGGGCACAATTTTGACTAAGCCATGATTTTTTTTCTTTTTAGCTGCATTACTAAGTCAACTATGAATAGCAATGTTTTTGTTTTTGAGATACATTGTCTCTCTTCTCAGTTTCATCTCTCTCCTGTTCAAGTTTGACCTGCAGTATTTGGATTAAAAAAAAATAAAACAGGGTGAAGGGCTGTACTAGAGAGTTTGATCAACCCTTTCTCAAAACACCAATACCTCACTAAATCCTTCCCCTTCCTTCAAAATATCAACAAACAGCAGCAAAACCAGCTTGTTGTCCTCTGCAGCAGGGAGGGCACCTGATGGTGATGCTCACTTGCTGGCTTCAGGTCATCAGCAGTGGTCCACAGTTGAGAGCTGTGCTTGAGTTTATTTCCCCCACAAAGCTGATCTGAGCTGATCATGTTTGCATGAAATATGAAATGCAGTCAGCTCCAGTTGGCTCAGGGCAGAGCTTCTAAAAGGGAAACTTTCTTGACAGTCACACAATAAATTTTGAAAAGTTGTCATCAGTGAAAGCTGTGCATGATGGTTCTCACCTACGTTTGATCAAAAATGGCTCATGATTTCAGGTTCCTTTGAATTGGACACTGAAAATGGTGCTGCTACCTCTACGTCTGTTCCTATTTTAGTTTTCTTGGAGTCATAGGATGCTTTGGGTTGGAAGGCACCTTTAAGTTCATCTTATTCCAGCCTTCCTGCCGGGGACACCTTCCACTGTCCCAGGCTGCTCCAAGCCCCATCCAACCTGGCCTTGGACACTGCCAGGGATCCAGGGGCAGCCACAGCTTCTCTGGGCACCCTGTGCCAGGGCCTGCCCACCCTCACAGGGAAGAATTTCTTCCTAAATCTAATTTAAATCTACTCTTCTTCAGCTTAAAGCCATTCCCCCTTGCCCAAAGTCCCTTTCTAATTCTCTTGGAGCCCCTTGAGGCACTCAAAGGGGCTCTAAGATCTTCCCCAAACCTTTTCTTCTCCAGGCTGAACATCTCCAACTATCTCAGTCTGTTACCACGCTTCAATCTTTCCATGGTTTTTGCCTGTGATTCCAGTCTCTGTGCATGCCCTCACTGGTCAGGACGCTAAGTTTTAAGGTCTTTTGCCAATATTTTTGCAGTTAGAAAATACAAACGCAAGGTAAACTCCAAGTTGCCCATCATGTTTCCTTCCACAGGGCATGGACAGCAGCCTGAGTTCCTCTTGCAGCAGTGCACTGAACCAATCAATGCCTGTGATTTTAAAGCAGTGTTAATCTAAAGCAACGAGTTCTGAATAATGTTTATTAACTGTATTTTAATGACTTGTCAGTTTTCTAAAACACATGCTGAAGTATTTTAGAAATCACTTAGTAAATGCAGTTTTAATTCTGCTCCCATATTCATGGGCTGCTACTTACTTTAAGAAAAAAAGAGAGATTAGAAGGTTCAGATTTAGAGCAGCAAATTGCTCTGCTAATCTGCAGGTATTTCTCTTCTTGATACGGCCACTAATGTCTAATCTTAGCAACGCAGGCCCAATCATTGTGCTTTTTCATTAGAGCTGCAATGAGCTGTGTGCCAGGGACTTGAACTCTGGTGACAAGCTGCTCCGAGCCTGAGAGCTTTCACAGGAAAATGTTCTCTACGAGTCTGAAATGATCCTGTTAAGTTTCTGCAAAAGATGAGGAGTTTAGCAGATGAGCTCTGGTAGGAGCAGGGTGCCCGTGAACCTCTGGGCAGAGTGGGGTTAGGGCTGGCCACGGACAAGAGTCTGTGCCATGAAAAATTTTCAAGCTTCTTTTATTTGTTTCCATTTCTCAGGAGAAAAGAAAGAAAACCTTGGGAATTAATTTTTTTCTTCCTGCAAAATGTTGTGGAGTACGGTTATGGAGCACATCTTTCCTTCTGGATGCTGTTGGGAATGTCTCCAGAGATGGGATTTGGACCTGGACCTCCCGTCATCCTTGGGCGCAACCATCAGGCTATGGGTGAGTCTGGATTGGCTTCCTCTGTCTTTCCTCTGGCTATCCAAACCCCTCATTCCAAATTTAAAATCCTGGCAATGACATTTTTTGAGGAACAGCTTTGTTCCTGTGAAAGTTTCAATGCTATTTTAATTTTTTGATCAACTGGAGTTTTGGTGAACTCCTTTAGCTGGAGGTTTTGATGGTTGTGCCTGGTCTGTGACCTTGGTGTTGTGATGTGCCCTTGTGTGACTTGCTGTCCCTCTTCTTGGAGCATGGAACAGGCTGGATTTGGTACAGAGATCAGTGATGGGAGAAGGTCATTGATGTTTATTTCCTTATGAGTTGGGGTGTTGCTCTTTAAAGGGAATTATTTGGAAATCCTCACCCAGAGGTGAGAAGTACCTCCAGGGAGTTATTTCCCAGGTGTTGCTAAGCATGGAATTCTTGAAAACTGCCTGTTTTCCAGTTTCTCCCAATACTTGAGCTTTGCCTTCCTATATTCCTGCATTGTTCCCAGTGTTTCTGTGTTTCTGCAGCCAAGTGACCATGCAGGCTGCTCCCAACATGCTCAGAGCTTATCCACTTCCCCATAGAGCAATCTTCTCTATCTTTGTGGTTTTCCTCTTTCTCTGTAGTCTCCTAATTCTTTTTTCATAATCTTTCATCTTACTCATTCCAACTATGTACAACTTTTGATCCTCCCCTAGAAACTTATTTCTCAGTTCTTTTGCTCCTCAGACAAGAGGATTACAGAAATCATTTGAAACCAGTGGTCATTTGACCACGGACTTTAGAGACAGTGAAGCTCTTGAGGAGCAAAATGGTGAATACAGTACAAAATCAGCCTTGATTTAATATAATGAACTTTATAAGTCTAAACGTCTGCTTTCTGTTTTCCTGCTTGGACCTATGGCCCACTGTGTAAAGAATTCAGGGTGTGGGGGACATTGAAAGAAATCACTGTCATTTTCCAGAGCACACTTCAAAGGAAAGCTCACTTTTCCCATTGCTTTTTGTCTTTTTTCTATTCCTAATGCTTACTCCTGGTTTGTTGTTGTTTTTTTTTTCCATGCTGCTGTTCTAATTTTCTTTCCCACTTTTAATTTCTCTATTAACTTTAATTAGGCTCATGAGCTTGATCACCAGGTGGGTTTTCCCCAAGCTTCCACAGCAATGCTTTCCATCAGCAGCAGGCTTGCAAGGGAATTTTGCTAAGCTGCAGATAGGAGATAGGATCCAGTGTGCTCTATTGCTAAGTGTTTTTTATATCTGCTGAATTTGCCAAGAAGTGTTATATATTTAATTATTTTTTAAGCAGGCAGGCTCAAAAGCCCCTGATCAGTGGGGTACCAGAGTGTGAGTGAGAGAAGAGGGATGTGGTGTTAGCCAGGGGAATGATTCATTCCTCTGAAGTTAACCAAATGCTCAGGGAAGTAGCTCTGCATCTTCCAACTGCCTTGTCCTGGGGAAAATGCAGTGTAGGGGAAAAAAAAAGGAGAAAAAAAATGATGTAAAAAAAAAAAAAAAAAATTCCCTGGATTCAGTTCTTCAGTTCTGGAGAATCTCAGCAGATGTGAAGTTCAGCACTAGGAAGGAAGATTGGCGCACACCTTTTGGGAGTTTTGTGCATGGTTTTCCTGGGCAGGTTCTTACAGCATAAGCTTTTCCTCTCTCAAATGCTAAGTAGCATAAAATATGAGCTATCGGGGTAAATTGCAGTTTTTGCAGCCTTTGCTTGGAGTATTTGCATATTTAGAATCTGCCTTGGGTTTTCTTGTTTTTATTCTTACTCTTTGAGAACTACATTTACCTGGAGAAGGGCTTAGTTCTGAGTGCACAAAATAAGCATTTTCTCTGCAGTTGACTTTAATCCTACCAAAAGAATTAGCACTCAGAGCAGAAAACCTTCTTTGGGTCCTACAGGGCATTAGAACATCTCAGGTACTGGCTGCTGGTTTAATAAAAGGATAGGATTTCCATTTACTTCAGGCAGGCTTAATGTATTGTTCTTGTAGTGAGACAGTCAGAATGAGTCAGGAGCCAAAGAATACACTTTATAGACACAAATAATCGTAAATTCAGAATGTCACCTTTAGGCAGAGGCATTTTTATTATTGTTAGTGGAGCTGCTGAGTAGGTTTGATGTTTTATTCTCTTGAGTACTAAATGTTCCAGAGTACCACAGCCCTATCTTTATCAGGCTCACAAGGAGGGAGCACAGCCAAACTTGCTTCCTATACTTCTCTATGATTGATAGCAGATGGCATGCTTTAAAATAAACCTATCCATTAGCAGTCCTCAGTGTTTTTACTCAAGGCATTTACAACTGTCTCAACCAGAAAACACATTCGCTCCACAAGCTCGTTTCAGTCTGCAACAGCTGTACAGGTGCAAATCTTTCATTAACTCTTAAACCGTGGTGAAATAAATGCTGCACTGTATTTTATTTTTAGTGGAGGAGGTTGTTCTTCAGAGGCAGAGTGGATTCTGCTCTCCCTTTGCATGTGGCAAAGGTTCGTGTTAATAAACTGATATTGAAATATGGGAGCTTTTATTTTAACTTTTTTTATTTTAATTATTTTTCCTAGTCTTCTGTAAATCTTTAGGATGTTCTATTGCCAAGAGGTAAACGTGGCTGTCTGTAGGTATATAGAAAAAATTGGTGAAGTGGTAATATTGAAGGCTGGGATTTCTGCAGCCACCTCCTTCCCTGTCCCTGTAGCATCTCCTGGAGTGGCAGCCCTGGCTGGAACCTGATGGAGGAGAGGCTGCAGGTGTCCCCCACCTCTGCCTCACTCTGGGGTTATTTTTCTCTGCTCTGGTTTATTGGAGAGATGCAGAGAGGCACACACTCACATGCCCACACACACATACATTTTCAACCTGATTCTGAGCTCGTTGCTGGCAGGATACTCCATAAATAAATTGCTGAAACCTGTCCCTCTATTCCAGTTATTTTGCCTAGGTTTCCATGCAATACTCATAAAGGATGTTAAAATTTATCCAGTGGTCCTTCCAACACAATGAACTCCCAAGCACCTCCCCAAACATTAGTACACTACCAGCAACAGCTTAAAATATTAGTGGCAAATCTTTAATATTAGCATTTAGCATTAATATTAGACAAGATCTTGAAATATTAGAGCCAGATAAAAGAGTATTAACAGGGGTATAGGAGTCATTAGGCAGAAAAACCATCACTGACTAAATGGATACTGAAACTTTAACATGCAGAGCAGTGCAGATGATAAGAACTTCACAGAGACAAGAGGATTCTTTCATTTAAAAGGAAGTTGGAGAGAGGAAGGTTAGGGATTTGAAAGCTGGTAAATAAAACAACACAGCGGGAGAAGTTATATAGAACGTGCTGTCTTGTTAGTGGTGATCATGTCCTATGTTATTTTTCTTAAGCTGAAAAGATAAAACAAGAAGACAGGCAATATTCTGTCACAAATAAATGGAAATTGGGGCATTTTTTGTATAAATCCAAAGTAGCAGGAGAAAAATACAAATGTGCTCTCAGCGCTGCGAGTCTATGTAGGGTAAAGGAGGTGCTAAAATGATTTAGCATGATGGACTGCAACTACCATGTTCTTTTTATGGCACAGCAAACAAAATCCAGGGAATCTGAACTTGATACCATCGTGGTGGGGTAGCTGTGCCATCGTGGGGAGCACAGCTGCAGTGGGGCAGCCCCTGAGCAGGACTGAGCTCTGGGGTGGCAGCAGGGACCAGCCCCTGGTACAGCTCTGCCCTGTAAGCACCTGGAGGATTTGGTGCTAAATGAAACAGGGGGGAGAAAAACAAGGCCAGCTGTAGACATAAGAAGTTTAAGAGCATCAGTACTTGCTTGCAGCTAATCTCTCTTGATGACTCCTGTAAGCAGCCACGGCTGGTCCTTGCTGTTAATTATTCAAAGCCCCACACCAGTTTTGCAGCTGAGTGGTGTAAGAGGATGTGCAGTGTCCCCATTTCTCAGTCTGACTGGGGGAAAGGCATGAGACATCACTCAGTGACATCCTGTTTTCCACACAGCAAAGGTGAGACTGGGAGAGGCTGCAGCTGACCCCATTCCACAGCCACATTGTCACCCTGAAACCTTACCTCTTCCTGGAGGGTCTGATGAGCTGAATGCAAGGCAGGACTCATCAGGGTCATATTATGTCTTAAATCCATGACTGTGATGGCTTTTTCTGAAGGTTCAGGACTGCATTCTTGCATGTAGATTAATAATCCAGAAGATACATGATTGCATTACATTAGTGCTCCATCCCAGGAGGAAACAGAAGGAAGAGCAGGCATCCCAGGATGTACACGATGTCCACCTTATCCTCAGGCTGCCAGACACCCAAGGGTCAAGACTGGGCATATTTTTCTCTGTAAGAAAGGTGAGGCCAAATTTTTAGCAGGGCCTGTTGTGACAGGACAACAGATAAACTGAAGGAGGGTTGGTTTAGCCGGGAAATAAGGAAAAAGTTTTTTAATAAAGGAGGTAAAACAGTGAAGAAGGTTGTCCTGAGGAGTGGTGGCTGCCCTGTTCCCAGTCAGGCTGGATGGGACCTTGAGCAACGTGGTCTAGTTGAATATGTCCTGTTTGTTGGAGGGGGTTTGGACTAGATGGCCTTTAAGATCCCTATCAGCAGATACAGAAAACTATACCCAGAAGACAACCTACTCCAAAAGGATCTGCTCTAGAGATAACCCTTGAGGCAGCATTGGTGTGTGGGATGGGTGTCTGTTGCTGCCCAGCCTATACGGATATATTTTATTTTTATATATATATATATGCACACACACATATTCTTCATTATATAATTTTTTAGTTTCATTATAGCAAATAGAATTTCTTTCATTATAGCTTTTGGAACTGCTGATGGGGTTTTTTGTGTGATACTGGCTTCCTGTTTGGTGTGCAGGACTGCTCCCATCCACAGAAGATGACAGGTCTTTTAGCCTGAGGGAGAAATTCTGAAACACCTGTCAAAGGTGGCTACTCTTTTGGGTCCATGGGGGATAATATCCCAAGTCCATTCCTGTTGTGGAGTTTCTGAAGAAAACTTTGCATAAAATACCTTCTACAATTTGCAGAATCTGGTACTTCTGGTTGTCACCAGCCTCACCATGGTTGTTTTCCAGGACTCAAGGTGCACAGGTGCCCAAATACCTAAATATTGGCACGTATGTTCTTCCTGAAAGGCAGAGAAATATCTCTTTATTTTCCTAAATGGGAGTCACTTTCACTCCCTCAGTTAAACATATTCTTAAGCACTGTGTGTGCTTGGGGCCAAAGAACACAGTTTATTATGATACCACAGGTTACTGCGAATTATGTAGGGCATTTATAGCAATAGTTTCATTTAGCAAAGGAAAAAAGAAAAATCCTTTTATTGCCCCTCCAAACCCTTTTTTTATTAATGACCTAGAAGGATGCGATGTTGTTATTATTAAGAAATGAACAAATTTTGCCTGGACGGGGTCCAGCACACTCGGAACTGGTGTTGCCTTCTAATAGCTCCTTTTTCTGAATCATGGAATAAGTCTCAGTTCCATGTCTGAGCTGGTAAATGGAGGGTAGCCAAGGGGGACAGGGAAAGGGAGGGTGGAGAGGGGCTACACTTAAACCCCAGTGGATTTGCCCTTTCTGTGAATAAGATGGATTTCTGATGCTGGTCTCCATGCCATTCATAGCAGTGTTGCCAGTAGTAAATTTGTGCTTGAAGAACCCCCCGTGCCCCCTGCTTTCTTGCCAAAACTTAACTCAGCTAAAATAAATCATATTTTGGAAAGCTAATTACACAGCCAAATAACAGAAAGGTATTGAAAAACTGTTGTGTGCCTAACATTAAATGAATTTCAATTGGCAGTAAGGAACACATGCACTAAAAATAAATGCAGTAATATGGGCAAGCGGAAGTAATGGAATTTAAACAAAAATGTGATGCCAAATATTGGGATTGGTATTCAGGCCCATTGCAGAACTAACACTGTGCATCCATTGCACCCAAACTTTCACAGTTTAAATGTTCTGAATTAAATTTGCTGTTTTATCATTTTATTGTATTTCTTGGAAAACTAAAATATCAGGGGAATGTAATATTCCTGCCTTCAATTGTGTTACAAAAGGTGTATATAAGTCCTCTTTAAGGGGAGAACAGCTTGAGGCTGGGGAGTTTAAAAACAGCTAAGAAATGAGGTACAGCCTAAACAGAAGCAAACCATTAAGAGAAGAGAGAAGCAAAGGGGAAAAAAAACCCAACAAAACCCCCAATTTTAGGAGAAGATTAAAAAAGTTTCCCAAAGGATCAGCATCCTTGAGATTAAACACTCCCATATGCAGGCTGACATTTTAAAATGTGAGTCTTATGAAAGATAAGGAGGAAATGGTGAGAAATGCAACCTTAAATATTTTGAAGCACGACTTCCTGTATTATGTGGCAGTTGGCAAAACTTTCAGTGGAAAGATGCACTCCTCTAAATCCAAGTGGTGAGGTGCATGAGTTTTCCTAAAGGTTCCCTCCTGTTGCTTACTAGCTTGGTGTTCAAAAACTTCCACACCTTTAGAATAGTGTCCCATTATCCTTTTGACGTTGCTTTTAATCTCAAAGACAGATGTTTTAGATCAATCGCTCAAAACGGAACAGTTTAGCAGGCAGAAAACACTGTCAGAAAAGATTTGTTGTAAGGAGGACAAAACCATGAAATAAAATTGAACTTTTATCCCCATTTGGATGGGAACTGCGCTTGGCTGGGAATCCCAAGGGGATGGAGGCAGTGGCCTATCATGTGTTGAAAAAACAAACAGATGACAGTGCTCTGCAGTAATCAAGCAAACGCTGCTTCTGGGAGATGGTGTGATCACCATTGTTCAGTGCTGCAGGACCTGAAAGAAAGAAAATTATTGAAGAAAGGAAGGTGGCCTCGTGACTGGGGTGAGGGAAGACAGGACAAGCTGCTGCCAATGGGCCTGAGTTCCTGCTGGCCCTGGAGAGCCCATGTTTTCCTTGTGGTTAAGGTGTGACACAGCCAGTTTTGGCAGAGTGTCTGGGCTCTGTTTTCCAGTGTTGAGAATCGGGAATGATGAACACACCAGCAGTGGAGGGTGTCAGTATTTCCTGGATGCAAGAGCTCTTCTAGTGGCACATCTTCCCTGTGAGGGGGGGGAGGCCCTGGCACAGGGCGCCCAGAGAAGCTGTGGCTGCCCCTGGATCCCTGGAAGTGTCCAAGGCCAGGTTGGATGGGTCTTGGAGCACCCTGGGATTGTGGAAGGTGTCCCTGCCCATGGCAGGGGTTGGAACAGATGAGCTTCAAGATCCCTTCCAACCCAAATAATTCTAAGATTTGAAGATCTTTTTATTTCTGGAAATCCAAGGCAGATGGGGCAGTGCCACTCATGTAAATAGCCTTGAACTCTGTGCATCCAGCCAGTAAAACAGAAGTGGCTCTTTCATTACAGCCCCAACCTCCTGGCCCAACTCAGTATCTTCCTGCCTATCTCTAGATATTTTACAGCAGAAATATTCAAATGTTTCCCAGAAGGCCTTGTTTTGTTTTGTGTCCCGTGGTGCCCTGTTCGTATGCTGAGCTGGAGCTCTGCTTGGCAGCATCGTTTGGTCTCACCATATTGCAATGTGGTACCTGCTTGGAAACGGCAAATGTTCCTACCAAGGATGGTGTTTTGGAACCAGTTCCACCCCTTTGTCCCTCTCATCCATGCCTGGTTGTGCCACGTGCTTTACCCTGTCCTTGTGCTTTGCTTTGAGAGGTTTTTGCAGAGCAGTGCCTTTCCCTGCCCGCCTCCCTCCGCATCCTCTGTGCTGGATGAGTTTGCATTGTGTGGTGTTTTCCTCTTCATTTATTGCAAACAAATCTGGTCTCTGCCATTTGTTTACTCTTATACTCTGTCTTTATGCCTTGGTATGCATTTTTAATTAGATGCGCTTCAGTTCTTTCACTGCTTGTTAACACTTTCCTATGGTAAGCACCATCTCCACCAGTCCTGCAAGCCTTCTCCGTGCTTTAGAAATTCAGATTTGCTTCTCCTAGCCACGATTATCATTTGATACAGAGGCTTGTTCCCTGGCTGGCCTGTCTGCTGAGTGCTACACTCTCATCGTGGACTTTAAGATTGTTCCCCTACACAGCCGGGATAATCCAAGTGCCCTTATTCTGCTTAAAAATATTCTGGGTACAGAGAAATAGTGTTTTCGCTATTTGTCTGGGCTGTTTCCGGACTTCAGCAGCTCTAGTTTGGATGCCTGACATGGAGAAGTCCTGGACAAAGCCTGCAGTGTGTGCAGATCAACTGCCTGCATTGTGAGAAGTTCTTCTGCACACGCAGAGCGGGTCCCAGGGATCAGGAATGCGCCGAGTTAGCCCTGAATGCCTTGGCCATCAGTCCTGTGAATGGAGGATGGATGTGTCTGGAGGGGAATACTGGAGTCCCAAACACATGGCAGCTTTCAAGAACTGCATCTTTCCTGAGTGCCAGTATTGTTAAAGCATAAAATTACTCCCTTTTTTTTCTTTTTTTTTTGTGCTTCCACTGTTCTCTTTTGCCTCTACATCTGACTTATGCCATAGGCAAAGGACTTCACCCTTTCTAACTCCCCTCTATGCCATCAGCTTTCTGGAGATGATCTGGGAACTGGGATGGAAAAACTTGACCCCACTCCACCTTTTCCTTCCAATTTGCCCACTCTGCTGCAGCACTTCCCTCGTGTTGCAGAACCTGTACGATCCCCAGGATTTCATACCCTGTTGAGGGACTGCAAGGTTAAAAAGTGACTAAAATGGCTATTTCCATCTCAGACAGTCTTCCCTGACCCCACTCTCTGGCTGGGGGTGAGGTTGCCAAAGGTCACAATCCACTTCAGAGTGCACAGAGATCGATATCTGCAGAAGCCAGTGCCTGGATTTGCTCCCTTTCCCTTTGCCACTGCTGTATTTCACAGTGAGGAGCCAAGAAACATTTCTCCTCCTTTTCAAGAAGAAGGGGGAGAAAAAAAAAAAGGGAAAAAAAAAGGGAAAAAATCTTGTCTCCACGCTTCCTCCCACCAGGAGGGCATTGTGTTTGGCCTCTGCTCCACTTTTTGTTATAAATTTGCATGATGTGATGTTTGCTTTGGCTGGTGCGGCGGCAGGGCAGCAGCTGGCACGCCAGTACCATGACTGGCTCCCTTTGCTGGAGGACTGGCTGGGGCAGGGTCCTCCCGGCCCCCTGCAGCACTGGAGAGGAGATGCTCAGTCTCTGGGAGGCCTCAGGAGGTGGAACACCCTTTTTGAGGGTTTGGGATGTCGAGGGCTGCATTTTGCACACTCAAATGTCGCGATTGGTGGCAGGAGCAGGGAGCTCAGTGCTGAGCCTGCGGAAAAGCATCACTCCATGGAGCACCCTCGCGTTGGCAGGGACACGCAGCACATGGGCTAATGGGTCTTTTCCACTTTAATTTCTACTCTAAAATGACTCTTTGTTACTGTTCTCAGACTCGGCGCCAACCGTCACTTACGCCACACACCAGACCTTTCTTTCTTTTCTGCCCTTAGCTTTGCAGAGAAGCCTTTAAAGCAAACAAACACAAAACTGTGAGAAACCGAGGGAAGATATGGACTGGCCCACTCGTTAGTGCTGGAATGTGGAAACTATGAAGACATCTTTTTTTATTACCGATGCTGGAAAGCGCAGTCACTGAGTGGGCTGGGATACAATTTATACTACATGCAGTAGTTAAAAAAAACTGCAAAAATGGGTGTAACCCTGGGCTGTGGTACAACTGGCCTTTCAGCCCCCACTTGAGATCGGGCCATCCCAGGGGGAAACTGTGGTTTGGAATAAGAGCATGCATTTAATTTCACTCGGAGAACTTATTGGAGTTGGCACTTCAAGAAAGAAGCTGAAGTATATTTTTTGTCATGATTAGTAGCCCCCTCACCACTACGTTTGATTATGTTGGAAGCTGAAAAGTTAAATTCTTATAAAATGATGATTTACAGTCCGTGATTATCCAGGTAGGGTGTGTGGATTGCGCCAGCTTGGTCATGGGACTCCAATCTCATCCTATTTCATTGCTGTGAGAAAATAAAACTAGAATGTAAAAAAGCTGAAAACACATCCTCTGATTGCTCAGGGAATTTTCTTAGTCATACGTTATCTTTCCTAGTAGTTTCAGTTATTTTGTCTCCACTAAAACCCAAAGCAAAACACTGCCCTGACACTTTCCCCTTGATTTTGGATCCACAGCAGCCACATTTATTTTTATCTCGTGTCGTCTTTTCCCCTATGGTTATGCAAATCCATGGAATGGGGGGCAAAGGGAAGAGGTAATTTTAAAACCAGTAAATTCCAGTGGAAGGTTTCTTCAGTCTCTCTGAGCAGGACTATCCTGGGTGCTGCTGTGGAGATGGGGCTGCCTTCAAATAGCACAGGGGTAGGTGCCAAGTGGGGAGGTTGAATATTTTCCTTGTAGACACATAACTTTGCCCACAGGATTGAAGTCTCTTGCCTTAATGCTCTGCTAAGCTTCTCGGGAAGTACAAAGCTGTGCCTAAGGAAGCACACATTAGGGAAATGTGTCTCCTAGTGATCAGCCGCTGGATAAAACCTCGGTGTGGAAAGGGTTTGGTGGTGGGTGAACTGTGAGGCTCAGGAGAAAGATCTTGGAGAAAATAAGGGGCATCAGCATTTCATTGCTTTTCCCAGCAATCTTTTGCTGCTTCAGTTAGAGCTTGCTGTATTTTGATATGCTTTTTTTTTTTTCTTCTTCATTGTCCCCTTTTCCCCTGTCCAGGGAATTATTTTGAAATAGTAAAATCTACTTTATTTCAAATTTATCTAGTTTCTTGCCCGTCCCTCCACCTCTGCCCCTTTACAACAATATTTCCTTAAACCTTTTTTTAACTCTTTTGAACAGTTGTAGATACTCAATGAGTTCCCTGGCTAAAAATCCCAGGGATGTACTTTGTGAGCAAACATGAGTGTGCCAGTGTACACATGCGGACGTAAGACCTGTAGAATCACAGAACATAAAATCATTAAGGTTGAAAAAGACCTCCAGAATTACTGAATCCAACCTTTGAGTGATCTTCACTTCTTCAGTTAAACCAGAGTAGAATGCCACATCCAGTAGTTCCTCGGACACCCCCAGGGATGGTGACTCCACCACCTCCTGGGCAGTTTGACCACACTTTCAGTGAAGAAATTCTTCCCAAAGTCCAACCTGAACCTCTTCTGCCATGGCCTGAGGCCATTTCCTCTTGTCCTGTAGCTACAGCCTGGTTTGTAAGTTTTACAGAAAAAGTTGGATATCCAGGGTCTATNAAAATGGGTGTAACCCTGGGCTGTGGTACAACTGGCCTTTCAGCCCCCACTTGAGATCGGGCCATCCCAGGGGGAAACTGTGGTTTGGAATAAGAGCATGCATTTAATTTCACTCGGAGAACTTATTGGAGTTGGCACTTCAAGAAAGAAGCTGAAGTATATTTTTTGTCATGATTAGTAGCCCCCTCACCACTACGTTTGATTATGTTGGAAGCTGAAAAGTTAAATTCTTATAAAATGATGATTTACAGTCCGTGATTATCCAGGTAGGGTGTGTGGATTGCGCCAGCTTGGTCATGGGACTCCAATCTCATCCTATTTCATTGCTGTGAGAAAATAAAACTAGAATGTAAAAAAGCTGAAAACACATCCTCTGATTGCTCAGGGAATTTTCTTAGTCATACGTTATCTTTCCTAGTAGTTTCAGTTATTTTGTCTCCACTAAAACCCAAAGCAAAACACTGCCCTGACACTTTCCCCTTGATTTTGGATCCACAGCAGCCACATTTATTTTTATCTCGTGTCGTCTTTTCCCCTATGGTTATGCAAATCCATGGAATGGGGGGCAAAGGGAAGAGGTAATTTTAAAACCAGTAAATTCCAGTGGAAGGTTTCTTCAGTCTCTCTGAGCAGGACTATCCTGGGTGCTGCTGTGGAGATGGGGCTGCCTTCAAATAGCACAGGGGTAGGTGCCAAGTGGGGAGGTTGAATATTTTCCTTGTAGACACATAACTTTGCCCACAGGATTGAAGTCTCTTGCCTTAATGCTCTGCTAAGCTTCTCGGGAAGTACAAAGCTGTGCCTAAGGAAGCACACATTAGGGAAATGTGTCTCCTAGTGATCAGCCGCTGGATAAAACCTCGGTGTGGAAAGGGTTTGGTGGTGGGTGAACTGTGAGGCTCAGGAGAAAGATCTTGGAGAAAATAAGGGGCATCAGCATTTCATTGCTTTTCCCAGCAATCTTTTGCTGCTTCAGTTAGAGCTTGCTGTATTTTGATATGCTTTTTTTTTTTTCTTCTTCATTGTCCCCTTTTCCCCTGTCCAGGGAATTATTTTGAAATAGTAAAATCTACTTTATTTCAAATTTATCTAGTTTCTTGCCCGTCCCTCCACCTCTGCCCCTTTACAACAATATTTCCTTAAACCTTTTTTTAACTCTTTTGAACAGTTGTAGATACTCAATGAGTTCCCTGGCTAAAAATCCCAGGGATGTACTTTGTGAGCAAACATGAGTGTGCCAGTGTACACATGCGGACGTAAGACCTGTAGAATCACAGAACATAAAATCATTAAGGTTGAAAAAGACCTCCAGAATTACTGAATCCACCCTTTGAGTGATCTTCACTTCTTCAGTTAAACCAGAGTAGAATGCCACATCCAGTAGTTCCTTGGACACCCCCAGGGATGGTGACTCCACCACCTCCTGGGCAGTTTGACCACACTTTCAGTGAAGAAATTCTTCCCAAAGTCCAACCTGAACCTCTTCTGCCATGGCCTGAGGCCATTTCCTCTTGTCCTGTAGCTACAGCCTGGTTTGTAAGTTTTACAGAAAAAGTTGGATATCCAGGGTCTATAGNACCTTGGAAAAGTTTGATGTGGTACTTGGGGAGGACATGGCAGAGGAAAAAAAGTCCTAAAATTGCAGGGGAAAGTCACTGCCCATGGTGAGGGGGGNGCCATTTCCTCTTGTCCTGTAGCTACAGCCTGGTTTGTAAGTTTTACAGAAAAAGTTGGATATCCAGGGTCTATAGCACATGTAGGAGCCTCCTGCCAGGGCTGTGCTTCATCCAGTGCTGGGTAGGTCGATGCAATTTGTGGTCAATGTCTGGAATCACATTCAACGCCTGTTTGCTCTTCCTTTGAGTGCCATTGCTCTGCTCATTACTGCAACGAATTAACCACAATCTCTAATCTTCTGTGGGGCCTGAAATTTCTGCATCCTGCAACACACAGAGCCCTGTCCTTGCATGATGTGTCAAGGGGCTCTAAATGCATCCTCAAATGCTGCTTAAACTAGGATGAGTTTAAATATCCATTTAAGCTTTTCTCTGTTTTGGGATAGGGAGATGAGGGTGTGAATATTTATGAAAAAAAGCCATTTAGGTGCAAGGTCCCAGGTTTGGAAAACTTGGCCCATGAAATATATGCAGTGGGGGTGCTTGTGGTTATATAAGATAACAAAATTCATAACTCATTTGGATTAATCTCTCAAGCTGCTACAAGGGCATATTGTTTTCACATTCGTGTTGCCTGATTATGAATTCATATTCCAGTTTTTCAACCTAATAGATGTACACAGTTTAAAATGGATGACAAGGGCTGTAGGGTTTGGAGTATAAACTCTGTCCCCAACTTCCATGAAGTACCATACGAATGCCTGACCCTCCTTGGAATGAACTGAGTCTCTGCCATGTCAGTCTGCAAAGGAACTGCCCATCTGAATGCCAAAATAAGTAGAATAAATTATTTCCTTCAGATACACATTCGAATGTGCTCAACCTCAGTGTTCTTTTTCACATGTTCAGTTCATTTGCAAATTCTCTGGAAGTCAAGGTTTTTGTTCAAACTTTTGGACTCCTTGTGATCTGGCTGGAAACTGGGGCACATGGAGCCTCGGACGTAATCAGAAAATGCCGTGTGAAAATGAGGACTGCTGGGAGCAGCATCTTTGTTAAATTCCAGCCACTCCGAACTCATTCCTTGCTGCTTGAGCCCTGCGCTTGCTGGTTGTAGGACTCTGTGTGCAGTCTGAATTGATTTCTGAGCCCGGCTAAGGGAAAGAGTTAAGCTTGTTCTCCTCTTCTCGTTGGCAGAAAGTTTGCAGTTTAAAATTACATACTGACTCTGGTGTAGAGACACAAGAAATTATAGAGCAGACACTGTCCAGGACAACGTATAATTTAAAATGTACTAAAGAATGTATACCACATGGCAAAGTAAGTGAAGTGCTTCTTCAAATATAAGTGTTTTGCATAGAAAGGCTGTAATTATCCACTCCTAGGGAAATGTTTGCATTCATTCTAAATCAATATTTACTATTCATCTCTTGTGTTCAACAAAACAAGGATTTAACATTTTTTTGTTTTAATGAGGTACTAAGACTACAATAATACTACTATGTAATTGTCTTGATACAAAATATTGCTAAATTGCACTGCTATTTCGGGAGCAAACAGTTTTTAAGAGGAGGGGTGTCCCTGTTTGTGAGATGTTCCTGCAGTAACACACAATTCAGAGCCAACCAAGCAGGGAGACTCACCAGTTCCAAAGAGCCGTTAAAGCCGCTCTCTGCTAAGGCCCTTAACTGGGATCATTCGGGTGAGTCCTCTGCCTCCCCCCGAAAGTATCAGCCTCTTTATAATGATTCCTTTTCAGCTGGCATCTCAACAGCCGCAACAACGATGCGATTCCTTTCTCTGGTTTTAAGCTTTGGGTGTTTTTTGTTTTTTTACTTCCCCCCTCCCAGCATCTTTCAGCCAGGCAGCAGCAGCCGAGGGTGGGTGGTAATTGGGCTGCAGCCGGCTCTGCACTCTGGTTCAAACCTGTTGATGCAAATGGAGTTNCAACCAAAACCATTCTGTGATTCCTGCACCAGGATTCGGCTGGAATGAGAGCATCTGAGAAGGATCAGAGTCTCTGGGAGGAACAGCACATTTAATCACAGCCTGTGGCACTGCTATTCTGTGGTTAGGAGGATGTCCTTGCACCAAGCATCCCTCGCTTTGAATTTACCTGGCATGTCTTAAGAAGTAATTCTCAAACTTCTCCAACTTCAAAAAAACCCAACAAGCATGCATTTTTGGCACTGCTGTGGCTCCATGTGAATCAAATCAGATAACTGGAAACACTTTAGTTGGAAAATCCTTTAAAATCCTTTTCTTTAATCTCTTACTTTTTATTCTTGCACACTGCCCACCATATTCCAGGCTCTGGCCTATCCTTCCCTACACTAAATGCTTCCACTTCTGCTTCTAAAATTCACAGTACAAGCACAGGCTCTTGAGTGGATTTCAATCTTTTACTCAAGCAGATCGTCCTGTATTTTTTCCCTGAGTCTGGAGTCATTCCTGTACTCTTAGAAAATCATGCACATAAATGGGGTCAATAGCCCTGAGAGAAGAACAGTCTCTTTCCCCAGCAAATGTTATTGTAACTGGTGTTTTAATTCTCCAGATATCGCTCAGTGTACTGGGTAACAAAGGGCTGTGCAGTGCCTAATCATTCAGCAGTGATCCAGGGAAAAAGCAGAAGGTTAAGAGCAAGTTCCTAAAGTCTGTAAAATCAATGGGACACTAGAAAGGGAACTGAAGTGTACCAGAAGGGACCTCTTGAGGGTCATTAAAAAAAGCAGAAACTGATTATGAACAGAGCTTTTACCCGAAGAACTGGAGGGGGCCAGCAAAATCATTCTGCTGCACTCCAGTTAAATGTCTAATAGTGGAGACATTTTCTACACAGCCCATAAAGGATAATGAGGATGCCTTTGATAGCTTTCAAGAAAGTTGCTCTTGTCAGTGTTCACAAAAACATGATCTGGGCAAGCACTTACAGCCTGTGGTGATTGTACAGAGATGGTGAAAGGGAAGATGGCAGCCCAAAACTCTGCATTCCACTCCTGAAATGCATCCTGTCAATCACATGTGGGAAAAATTGGATAGATCTGAAAATATGATGTAAACTGCAGTAGATGAAGCTTGGTGTTGTCTATTGGTTTGGTGCCTCACCTTGCTGGGATGGGGGATGTAAGGAGGTGATAAAATCAGAGTGACTTCCTCCAGAATGAGTGAGAAATAGTGGTTCATCCTAGAACTTATTGAAATCAATTTCCAACAGCAAAGTTTGGATTAGAATCTAATTGGTTTCTGCTCAGTTTCTGTGTTGGGAAAGCAACCCATGGCAGTGGGAATCAGAATGTTTGCTCTCCTCCCATCTCTGACCCTGATCCTCTGTGTGGTTCTGGGTGAGTCACAACTTTGCTGTGATTCATTTTCCCAGTGAAGAAAATTAGAGTGATCCAACTTGCAGATCTTACCGGTGTACTCTAAGAATGATTTAGAGCTAAAAATTAAGTGGAATTGTGTTTTAGAAGTTAAAGGTTTTACTGATTACCTTAAAAATAGAGATCTGGCTCACAGAGAGCAGATTCTGCACTGATTTTTAGACTATAGAGCAGTTCTGCTGGGGAAAAATACCAGAAACCTTTCTAGTAAAAATGAACTTTGAGTTCTTTGTAGTTCAGAGGAAACAAACCTTTTCTCCAGAAACAGGCGTTCACAGGGATGAACTGAATGTGAGTCAGTCCAACAGTGCTACAGCCAAATTGTGAAACTTTTGTGTCATTGCCCTGTGATTCCAGCTATCTTCAATTAATAGAAAAAAATGCAGGAAATTCAGGTGGAAGGAATGCATGGAAATTGAAGTCAAAGAAAAATATTCGTTGTGGCCTTGGCAAAGTGAGTTTTCTAAGCTGAAGGAGCTTTTAAGCAATTAGCATCTGCTGTGTGCAATTACTGAGTGACACGCAGCCCCAGATGGAGGGCTCAGCAGCCAGGGGCCATCTGGATTTCGGTCTTTATCAAGGGTACACTCTGTTCTGGGTTTCACCTGGCCCAGGAGACACTCTGCCCCACGTTGCACAGTCAACCTTGAGTCACTGGTGGGGGAAACAGTGAGACAATTCCTCCAGGTCTCTCAAGTCCAAAGCTCTCTGAAGTCACCGGAAAGATTATGACTGGAGATGTTGACCTCTGAATTGATGCATTGCCCCCAGTTTTCCAAAATGAGGTAAGTTACTCGGCTAAAATCCACCTCTGAGCTGTAAAAGTGGCTTGATGTGCACCAGCCTCTGTAGGGATGTATGGTTTGGAAGCCTCAGCATCTGAAATCACACAAAGAAAATCAGCTCTTAAAGGGAGCTGTTTGTCAACAGGCTTTTTTATTTACAAAAAAATGCAATTGAAGTTTTCTTAGAAGTGCTGAGACGTATCAGACCCAGCCACAGAGACTAATTCTCTGAAGTAATGTAGCTTTTAAAAGTGAAACTATAGCTTAGTTTGTGAAATTCAAAGAATAAAAATCAAAACCAACTGACAGTTTCTGACTCCTCAGTGTCTAAAAATGGGCCAATCTCATTTGGTCTATTTAAAAATTGTGAACCCATAATGCTCATGTGCCAAGTTCAGCATGATGAAAATGAAAATGGTTGAGGTATAAACCCTTGGAAAACAGGGTTTATAATGGAAACAGTAATTGACTCTCAACTACCGCATCAAAAATACAATGCTATAATACAAAGCCTCGTTCTTGGGATCCCAGCTCTGCTTCTGACCTCAGGTTGGCAGGCAAACACCTCACCACAGAGCTAACTAATGGTTATAGGTTTGGTGTTTTTGTTGTTAGTTGTTTCTTCTTTTTTTTTTTCTTTTCATGCGAGAGGAACATGGCAAGTGAAGAACATTTATAGGAGCAAAGCAAAATTGGCCAACAGTTCAAAAGTTCTCTCTTGTAAGCTTTTGACATTTTTCCCAATCACTGGTTCTCTCTCAACTCCCAAGACCAAGCAGATGCCATGATTCTGTTCTGGATGAACATTTTATTTTGGCTGATGATTTTATTCATCTTAGCTTTACAAATATTTTAACTGTTCCTTCACAGGTCATGAATCTGGTTGTCCTGAATGGAGAAGACCAAAAAAAAAAACCAGTATCCTTGCAGCTGTTGACTTTCCCTTCTCTGCATGACTCTAACAGAGAGGAGAGGCAAAGCAAATATTCCATTGATCTCATTAAAGAGACCCTTCACCTGGGCTGAGCCAGGGTACTACTTTTACTGCCAGTTTTGGCTCCCACGACATCTTGTCATTTTGGGCTACACAAAAAGTACCAGTTCTAGCTGAAAATATCATTGAAACTGATGAAATGGGGAAAATCAGGAAGTCCATTAGGGGAGAACCACCAGTCAGCTGTGGTTGGTAAACCCATATGTGGACATGTGAAATGAAAATACCCTGAGATCTGCATGCATTTCGAAAAAAAAAGATAAATTCTACTCAGGTGATTGAGCTTGAAGTACTTTAAAAATTCCTGCTGTTCTGTGCAGTGATAGGCTATCAAATTCACATACAACAAGAATATGCAACTCACAGCTTCTTTGGTGATCACTGTTGGCACTTTTCAAATCCAGGGAAATAGGTCATGGATATTCCAGCAGTATAATTTACCTCTTCTCAGGCAAGCTTCCCAGTGATGGCCCCATGGGCACTCTTTTTTTCTTACCTTTAGCCATTGAGCACCTTTCATTGCAAACCATCCTGTTGATGTCAACCTGGAACCTAAACCAGAATGTTATTGTTAAAGCTCTTTTTCCTGGAATAGAGAAAATTTACCTTTACTGGCAACCATGTCTTTATTCAAACGCTGCTCCTTGTGAAAATGATTGGGAAATTGCCAGTGCAAACAACAAATAAAGACTCCAAGAGTTGGCCCTTTATGACGAGTGATTTATGATTTATGCCCTCAACTATATAAACTACATATTTCTATTTGGATTTTGAAAAACAGTCCAGGAAAAAACAACAATAGCTTAGCAAAAAACAAAAAAATGTGTACAGTTGTGGAACGTTAGTACAGTCTTTGGCAAAGCATCAAATAGAGATAAGGCTCGATTCTATAGGGATATTAACATTTTTTAAAGCAATCAATGTGAAATAAATCCGAGAATGTATGTTTAAATTATTAAAAAAAATACAGCATGAATATGCATTTTGTAGTTAACTGCTCCCTGTTGTTTTGGGCTCTTGTCCTGCTTTAGTATGATTTTTGAGGAGGAAAATCCTGACTGGAGCACAAGTTACATTTCAAGTCCTATTTTAGGTGGTTTGCAGTCGTGGATTTCCCTATTTTCCTTATCATTTTTCTTTGATTTGCTTTTTTAAGAGTATTATCCAACTCGGCTTGGCACGACTCAAGTGCACAACTGCAACCTTTTCCATGACCCAAAAGTCAGTGCCACTCTGTGGGCTGGCAGTTTGCAAATAAAACATATCCTTAATGAAGTGTGGAAGCTCCTGTTCTTTCCCTTCCTCAGGAGACGTGCCTTAATCTCTGGCTCAGAGCCTTGTCAAATGCTGCAGTACAGAACTGGCAAGCTCAATGCTGCTAATGGATTGAAACCTCCACCAGGTTGTTCATTTCTAGAGAGTTTTTTTTTNTTTTTTTCTTTTTTTTTTTTCTCCCTAAATACTGCGGCAAGCAAAGCATCACTCCAGCCCTCAGTCTTCCGTAATGATTGGTTAGGGACTGCAATGACAACTCTACAGCAAGAGAAATTCAAATTATGCCACTAAAGTGTACCAAGGATTTGGTTGCTTATGTAGGTCAATTATTAAGGGAAAAAATAAGATTAAAACCAGGGGGCTGTTCTGTGTATTTCAAGTTATTCCCGAAGATATAAAACTGTGCTCTTTATGCTTATAACTTGTGACAAGTTATCTAAGTCACAGACATTTTGTCTCTTCTACAGAAGAAGCTGAAAATGTTTGGATTTTTCACTTTTATTTTCTGTTTTCTTTTTTCCCAGAAAATGACCATAATCCGGTGAAACAGATTTGAATAAAATGACTGAAAAATACTAAACATGCTGTACAGGAAAAGATTTGTCCTTTTTTTTCTATTTTTCAGAATATGTTTGACTAATATTGAGACAAGGGTAATTTTCACTATCTGTGGCATAAATTGAGATAAATTGAAAAATTAAGAAAACTCTGTATTTCTTTTCAAAATCTGGATTTTTATTTTATTATTTTTTCTTATCACACAGGTATGCTATGTGATCTCAGATTATGATTTCTAAAAACGCTGGGGTTTATACAGCTGAAGAAAGTTATATCTCAAAATTTACCCTTTTTTTCAGTCATTTTGAGAGAGGTCCAGGCTAAATGATCAGGGTGCAAAATGCAAAGCACATTTGCAGCATGGTGAGCAACAACCTGTATTGCAACCTGTTGTTGTCCAGAGCTTGAGAACTTTCACACCAGGAACAAAAAACCACAAGCAGAAAGGGGAAAAAGCAATTATTCAATCCTCCATGCCAGGGGCAGGAATTTGTAGTGTTCCTTTAGTCTCTGCTAACCTGGTTCTGTCAATGTCAATAACTCTGTGACATCCTGGGAGCAGGGAAAGCCGTGGGATGTTGGGTACTTGGGTGCTAAAACGTTATCAGATAATGAATGTGAGGTAGCGCCACGCGCTCCGCGTCGCTGTGCCTGTGCTCCTTGCAAGCACAGGGACTCCTGGGGGGAAAGTAGGTTACCCTCAGCTCTGCTGGTGGATGGAAGGGGTGAAAAGGAGGTTTTCACATTCCTGCCTTTTCAGATCCACGCTCTAGCACATTCCTGGAGGGACCTCTGTGTGGTTTCTCCACTGAGCAGATGGGAAGTCAGGTTTTCCCAGTGATGCTTTGACAAATCGTGGGGTTTATTGTCGTATTGAGGTTGGAAAAGCCCTCTAAGGTCATCAACTCCAACCATTCCCCAGCACTGAACCATGTCCCCAAGGGCCACATCCACACAGCTTTTAGATCCCTCAAGGAACAGGGACTCCACCACTGCCCTGAGCAGGCTGTTCCAATGTCCAGAAGGACTGCACACTGCATCTCTGCTGGTGTTCTCCACAAAGATTCTGGTAACCACTAGAGTAGCTATTCTTCTTGCATATATTTCCATCAGTAACGAATTTATATAACCTGTGATGACCCTCATTATTTCCCCTCTAGAGGATTTCATCAAGGAAAGTGTGGGAACATCCATGTATCATCTCACATAGAGGTCTAGAACCCCTGGAGCAGCTCAGCAGCTGCCTCAGGCTGCAGGTTACTTGAAAACACTTTTGATCTGCCTGCTGGAAGAAGTGGTTTGCAGTCTGTAAAGGCAACAGATTTAGGAAAGGAAATAGGATATGGTATAGGAATTGACCCAGCTGTGAAGTGTTATGTCAGTTCAGGGAGTTTCTGGAAGAGAAAATAAAAAAGAAAGGAGAAATGCTTGGCTATCTTTTCTTAGGAGGCTGAGTTTTACATTAAACACTTGTGTGTCTAGAATGCCTTGAAAGAAGATGGAGAGGACACCAGAGTCCTAGGGAACAAAAGGAAATTCGTGGAGGAAATCAGATGCTCCAGACAAACTGAAGCTTAGAGGCAGAAGCAGTGGGAGCTGTCTGGGGTGGGGAGAGGCACAAGTGGAGAGATTTAAACCTGTTTGTTAAACTTGTGCAAGGATGGACCAAAGAGCTGAACATGAGGTGAGAGGAAAAGACTTGAGGAGCTGCTGGAATGTGGCTGTACTATTTAACTGCTGGATTTTGGATGGATGACTCTGGACCTTGAAGTGCAATATGTGGATTATGTCCCAGTGAAGGGAATTCTCGCAAAGTTATTCTCTTCCTGCACAGACCTTGATTAGTGGTAAAGGCCCAAATTCACTAAGACATGTATTAGTGCTAGGCCTCTAGTTGTAAATCAATATTTGAGGTAAACGGTGTTAACTGTTCATTATGGAAACTCCATTCTGAGAACAATTACAAGTTTAAAAGTGAAAGTGAGATTTGGCAAGCAGCATCCATATTTAATCAGTCACACGGTGCCTTCTGTGCTTAAGATGGAGCTTGCAGCTTGTTTGTGCTGAGAAATGCAGGGTATTCATTCATCATGTTTATTCAAATTAGGGCTTCTGAGGAGTTATGACAATGTTATTGTGCAGAATTACCTGCTGGGGTTTAAAGAATGCACCTGCCAGGATGAAAATCAGAGAATCTGGTGATGGCAGGTTTAAAAAGAGTTCAGCAACCCAGTGATATCCTGTGTAAAACAACAGAGCAAAATTTCCTGTGACTACCTTGACAACAGCAACCTGTATTTGTAACTCTACATTTCTTCTTTATCTCTATAAACTTCTGTTTATGTAACTAAATGTGAACTTTCATTGTCAGCACTGGAAATGTGGGCCAGATCACAGATACATTAGGAAGAACCATGCTATTTGCTGCAGTATTAATTCAGGTATTACTTTTTATTTTCTTGAGGAAAAACAAAGTTTCATTATTATCTTTGCTTTTGCAGAGCAATGTATTTCCTTGATGACTTAGAGCTGCATAAATCAATTCCTTACTGAATTTCTTTACATTTTTTAAGGTACTTTACCTCTTATTAGGCATGATTATTATTGAGTAGCACATACACTGTCTGCAGGAATAGTTGTTGGGTTTTTTTTCTCTGTTCTTATAGAGGTCCCATTGCTAGTTGCTCCTCCACCTCCTCGGAATTAAAAAAATAGAAATAACAATAATAGTCTTGCTGTTTTCTCCCTTCCAAGTAGGTAGAAGAAAATTACTTGATTAGATTATAGGGTTTGTATATGTGTTTAAAGAATTTATTGTGGGAGATCTATACTAGAGCCAAAACGATTAATGGTAATTAATGTTCCCACGTTTAATAACAAAGGAATTAATAGAGAGCAACCACTTCCCATAAAGTGTTTCCTTGACATTTCTCACTAAAAATAAAATTTCTGAGCATGCCACGTAGATATTTGGGAAAGAAGAAAGAGAAAGATTAGGCAAGGAAACATCTCCCTGTAATTTAAACCATTATTTCTCTGACAGCTTTTTATCTCCTGTCTGGAAGAAATAAACATATTAAATTTTTTATTAAAATAGTTAGGCTTTGTGAGAGTACTTTTTTCCCCAGTGCAATAATAAATATTTATTTGTGCCAGAAACAAAGAAGTTTCTCTGCGAGGCTTTTACTGATGCTTAGCCAAAGGTAGGAGTCTCTTAACCTCATAAATACAGCTCTTATGCACTTGCTTTTTCTTCTTCAGGAGACATTTTTTGATGTATAAGTAACATTCCTATAGAGACCAGATCATCCACTGGTATTGATCACCTGCCTCCCTGTCCTCCTCTGATTGTTGTTTATGAAGGATGAAGTGCCCGATATCAATTAAAGAACAGCTCCAAAACACAGAGTTAAGCCACAGCCACAGCAAATTTCCAAATAAATAACAAAGGCTTTCCAGCAAAGATCTTCAGACATACGGGCTGGACACTGGATGTGGCCAGAGAAGGAGTTTAACGTGACCCAGCGAGCTCTTGCAAAATCCTCCTTCTGTTGCTTGTGCTCTGCCTATCCCCTGTTGTGTTCCATTGGCATGGCTTTAAATATCACCTCCTACCCGGCAGCGCCGCGGGGGCAGCGTGGCTGGATGGAGCAGTAGGAGGCTGGTGTTAGGCACTCACATCTGAAAGGGGATTGCATCCATTTGGGAAAAAGCTCTTGGCCAAAGTGGCCGGTACAGAGTGAAATTCCATCCTTTTGAAGGAAAAAATAAAAAAAAAAAAAAGGAAGGGCATAAAAAGAAAAATACTGTCAGATGTCCATGTGCTATTAGCACAGAATAATTTATACTGAATTCTGCTCGTACTGTTTTGGTAGATCTGGATGTGCTCTGCCTGTGATCTGGATGTGGCTGGGGTTTCTCTGTCTGTGCTTCTGGCAAATGTGGTCAGTATTTAACCCAGACTGTATTTTTGTGCTTGCCATCTGCTTAATTCTGAATGTCAGCTCCACAACTGGCCTGGTAGTTATTGCCATTCAGCTATTTTGAGCCCAGCTCGGTGCAGCAGATAGGAGAGGATGCTCTGGTTGTGAAAATGTCATTTGAGCTGAGTCTCATCCCAAGAGTTAAACCCAAATCTTCCTGAGAAAAAATAAAAAGAGATTATTCTCCTATTTTTTTTCATTATTGCATTGTTTTCTCCAATTTTGTGCCTTCTTGGCTTTGTTGCAATTAGGAAAAAAAGGAAATATAATAAAGACTGGGCTTGTAAGAGTTTTCCTCTCCAGCCTTTCTTATATGGCCAGGCTGCTCAGATTCTTGTTTGGAGCATCTAATAAAATAATTGGAAATGGTTTTGATGACTCACTATAACTTAGAAATTTGGATGTAATGCTGGAATGCTGGGAAAAACTCCTTACAGTTATTTCATGTTAGGGAAATTACTTAACACTCACAGTTATTTGTATTCCTCACAGGTCTGATTCAGTCTTACAGTTTTGATGTCTCAAACAAACGTCAGCACCTTTACAAGGAGCACATTGACAAGTGGATGAGACAAGCAAGTGGGCTGGAGAAGACATCTGCTTCCAGCATTCTGATGTACCTCAAGGACCTGAGGCTGGAGGTAGGAGAACTGCTGCAAGATGGGACAGAGAGCTCAGGCTCAGAAAGGATATTTTATTTTGGTGCCTGAAACCTGGGTAGTATTGGGTGCAGTTTGCCCATCTCTTTGGGCAGCAGTGCCCATAGAGGTCAGGCGTGGTTTGTGGCTCCAGAATTTCCTCCAGATCAAAAAATGGCCGTTTTATGTCAGAGGCTGGGGGAAGGATGTGGGCAGGAAGGTTTGCAAGGGCATGATCTGTCTCCTAGGCCACAGTGCATTTCCGAGATGTGGCCCCCAATGCAGGAAGCCAGGGTCAAAAAATGCTGTGATGGGATTAGAAATCCTTACTCTTTTTGGATGATGTGCCCAAATGCCTCCTTTGAAAAGGGTGTTGCCTGTGCTCCAGTGCTCCAACTGGCTGAAAGGGACCTCTGCCTGCCAGGCCAGCAATGGAGAGTGCAGGTGGACGCCCTTGGAGGAGACTTTTTATTTCCTCACCCCCACACAATCCCTCGGTTCAGAAATGCTCAAGTAAAATACATACATAGGTGAAAAAATCTATTACACAGAGTCACCCAAAAGCACTTATCCAAGACCTATCTGCCAGAGATCAAAATGTTTAGGTATGTCTGATTGTAATCCATTTATTGTTTATGAATTCACAATCCTCCTGGACGTCCCCGGGTGCCAGGTTTTGCTTATGGGTCTCTGAACCAGCCGAAGGAAATGTAAAACCAAATGTAGACAGACAGCTCCCTCTCGAATACACATCCACAGAGGCTGAGGAACACTTGTTATGCTAGCGAGGGCGTGGAATAAATTAGGCTGAGGAAATTTGCTCTGGACCCACCTATTTCAGAGGGGAGGCTTTGTGTGCCGCGCCGGAGCCACTCCTGCGGGAGCGGCCGTCACCGCGGAGCAGACAGGTGGATCTGGAGATGCTCGGGCTCGCAGCGTGGCACAGGACCAGCAGATCAATATTTAATGTGAAGGCTGTTGCAGCCCCTCACATGCATAATTTATCCCTGCTTTTGGGTACAGCTGGACCCGAGTCAAGCGGCACTTCCAGACTGCAGGGGGATTAGAAGTGGGTCCAAGCATTTCAGATGGTCCTCACCTTCAAATCAGGGGGCAATTCCAGAGCCTGGATCCAACTCTTTCCCTCCCCTCTCCTTTGCCCAACACACAAACAAATGCTCTGGGGAGGTCTTTGAAATTTGTGTCGAGCTACACTGACTTTCCCTCATTGAGGGCCCACAGCAATGTTTGTATAGAACAGAATCAGGGCCCCAGAAAGAATTAAGCATTTCAGAGTTTAATTAAGTGCGCTAACAACACATGAGCAAAGTCAGCCTCATAAAAGAGAACTTTATTGTACGAATTGACACAAAATAAAAGCCCTTTGGGATTAAATTTAAAAAAAAATCTGAAAAAAACCTCCACATTATGGGGAGTAACCTGGCCACCCTGGCCTATTTCAGTGAGCAAATATCCCTGCTTGGGATTTTTTTTTTACCCTGACAAATGATTAAATTCCAGCGATACGATAGCGCGCGATGCCAGCGTAACAAGGTATGAGCAAGAGGGATTTGCTTTTGACTAGTTAAGAAATAAGCTTACTAATTCACAAATTTATTATAAGATTAGCCTTTAATACCTGATAATCACCTTCGTCAAGGAAAATTTCGTCTCTTCAAAAGGCAAATGAAATTTACAGATGGGTCTTGAGCCAGGCTCGTGGGTGGTAGACAACATTCAGGAGAGGTCCAGCCTTTCTCTCAGAGCAAGAGAAACAGAAACAGGACAGGCATGGCAAAATCTTAGATGCCTTGAGATTATTAATCTCTCTGCAGAAAACAAGTTTGATATCTGTCAGGCTGTCCATTAATTTTGATGGAGGTACTTTTAAGATCTTCTGTTTGCACTTCAGTGGGGCTGTTACAGCTAAATATGCGAGTAAAAATGTTTTCTCATAACATATACAGACAAGTGTTCCCATTTCAAAGGTGATGTTGTCATATAGATATGAGAACATCAGTATTTGCTAGTCTTGTTATTATCTTCTTTGCAATAGCCCATCTGGACCCGAGCTAAGAAATGCTTCCCAACGTGTCAGGCTCATGCAAACATCTGGTGCAAAAAAAGGCCTTTCTGCTCAAGGAGTTTTAGCTTGAACTAATGAAAAAGGCAGTGTGTGGGAGAGAAAAAAAGGACAGAGAAGGGAAAAAAGGAAGATAACTTTTCACAGTCCCACAATCTTTTGCTAACAGATGGAAGTCTGTCTCCTGAGTCCCAGCCGAGTCCCATTGCCAATAAAGGATATTGTGCAACTGTTGAGCACAAGTTTATACCCAAGCTACTCACGCAGTGAGGTTGTGAACAGGTATGAGGGTAGCACAAGCCCTGTCCTACACCAGAAGTGTTTGTAAAGACAAGTAACAATATAAATATTCACTGTGTTGCTCTCATTAGCTTTCAGATTCAAAAGCTACAGACTGAGGACAACATTTTATGTAGTGACTCTGAATCTGGAATAAGATTTTCCTCCCTGGGTACCAGGTATCACATCAGTTCTTTTGCACATCTGCAGAAATTAGGTGAAACAAGGACTTGAGAATCAGATCTTGTGGAAAGGAGGAACAAAGACAACATTGTACCCTTAGATGCAGAATTCCTGAAGTCTCACTGCCACTGCAGATTCAGTATTTGTATCCTTCATCTTTTGATATGAAGGATCTGAACATGGCCATCCTTTGCCATAGTGCCTCAGTTTCCCCCAGGTGCTGTTTCTCACATTTGTCTCTTGGCTGAGCCTGGGTCAGCAGAAATGTTCCTGTAGAGCCTCCTAGAAATCCCTAGGTTGGAAAATCTCTCTGAGATGATTGAGTCCAATCATTCCCCAGCCCTGCCATCACAAGGCCACGTCCCCAAGTGCCACATCCTTGTGGCTGTGAAATCTCTCTGGGGATGGGGACTCCACCACTGCCGTGGACAACCCTTCTGGTGAAGAAATCTTTCCTAATATCAAAGCTAAAGCCATGACTGCAGTTTTTGCTGTGGCAGAGGCTCTCTTTTCAATGCCCTACCTGTCTCCAGCTCCCAATGTTTGCAGAAGTTACAGGAATTTAATTATCTTCAGGGCTTCTACCTCTCTATTAAATTGGATTGAAATAAGCCAATGAATTGGCAAATGGTTAAGGAAGAAAAGGTCTGGCAGACAGGGCCAGTGTGAAAGCTTCATTGCTCCAGGAGAGTTGCCCAAAAAGAATTGAACTCAGAAAAGTGTGTGATTTTGAAAAGTATAGCAGTATTTGAACTGTAACACAGACTGTCTGGTTATGGAGTGAGTGAAGGAGAACAAATAAAGGAATTAAGTAGAGAGGAAAGCAAAGGTCAGAGGTCAGTCCCCTCCTTGGATGACAAAGAGAAAGAGATTAGAAGTTTCCATGATTGGGAATATAGCCTCCCCCAAATGAAATAACAGTTTCAAAGTCCAAACATTAGGGAAAAGCTTGTTTATTCAATTTATTAAAGAGTTCTAGGGCCTAGGGTTCCCATTCCTTCACTTCTTATGGGTTTCCACACACTGCAGAAGGACACAGAATCTGCCCCTGAATATTTGAGTACAGAGCACCCAGGGTGGAAGGTCCTTGTGGGGCTGGGACCTGCCTGGGTTCCTCCTGGAGAAGGAACAGGTGAAATGCTCTGTAGAAATCCACAGGCTTCACTACACTGGAGGTGACAGAGGAACAAATGCCTTCTCTCATATTTAAAGTGGCAATTTCAAAGCTAAATGTATTCCTGAGGAAAGACACAGGCAAGGGGCCTTTGGAAATTGCTCAACAAAGTTATAGAGCTGCCTGAACTTGAGCCAGGCAAAAATACTAGGATCTGAATCAAAAGAAAATATTTTATAGCTCGAATGCCTTTTACCTGTCATTTTTTCTTTTCTGTTTGGAAATGCTTTTTTCGTCTTGTGGTTGAGATGAAAAGTTTAAAGTATGATAACGCTGTCATGGAAGAGTCATGTTTGGCTGGGTGATAACTGAGCATTTTGGAAAGCCTGGTATTGGTTTGCTTGGGTTTGCACATGCCTGGAAGTGTCCAAGGCCAGGTTGGATGGGGCTTGGAGCAACCTGGGATAGTGGGAGGTGTCCCTGCCTGTGGCAGGGGGTGGGACTGGATGGTCTTTAATGTCCCCTCCAACCCAAACTACACTGTGATTCTGTGTTTAACACCCACAGTTCTGCATGTAAGTACATCCTCTTTCTCTCTTTTTGTGCTATTTTTGTGTGTGTGTGTAAATATTTGTGTTGGAATTGATCAACTCAATGACTGAGAATCCCTCTCCCCATAGGCACACAAGCATTGCTGGATCAAAGACTGGCAGCCAAGGTGAGAATTGGTTTCTTAACACACCAACTTTAAAACTCAGTAAGTTTAACTCTTACTGGAGGTATTTCAGTTTAAATTTCTACTTTTCCCATACTGGGTGCTTCCATTCTTCTTCTACGCATGAGGCTGGGATAGGCAGGATTTTGGGGAGGGTTGATGCCCTCACCTCCCACTCTCTGACTGAGAGCTGCAGCTCCACAACACTTTTCCTGCAGCCCACAGGTTGCAACGAGTGCTCAGTCACACCAGCCCTCTGTGAGATTGTACCTGCATTATTTATCAGCCAACAGACATAACTCTGTCCCTTTTTTCAACCCAGCTCCAGTGACTGTGCATTCAGGGTCAATTCACTCTGCACCCTGTGGGGGGTGAGGAGAGGCAGGAATTTTCTGTGCCTGTTCCTTGGCTGGCTCTCAGCACACTTCCCCTTCAGATTTAGGGGTTTGCAGGGATTCTGTGAGTTAAATTAAAGAATTCCTTGCAAAGAGGGAGATGTGCTCCTGTGCAGCAACAAAGCAGGTGGGCTGACCTGAGCAGAGGGGCATTCCCACACAACTGGGCATTCAAAATCAATGCTCATCATTTTAAAATTTTAATACATAAAACCAGCTAAACGAGGAGCACAGCACAGAAAACTGCAAGACAAGCTTGCAAAACAGTCCATATACCCTAACAATGGAGCTAATTTTCTTTTTAATAATTCCAGTAGCAATTCCTCATAATTAGCTGATCTAATTTAGATTTGCATTTTGCCTTTCCAAAGCTTTCCTCTTACAAATAGTTGAGGAACCTTGCCCTTAAAAAATGATGATATTATCCCAACAACCTGGGACTGCTGTTGGAGAAAAGATTTTGCCTGAAAGGGTTTCAGGAAGTTACAAAACTCCTTTACATGGCCTGTTGGATCTGTGTATGATCTCCAACATTACACAAAATAAATACCAGGAGACTGGTGTGGTTTATACAAGAGTTTATAGAGAAAAAAATCCACCCACCAGCTCCCTTGCTGAGGATTACAACCAGGTCTCTGCTGCCAAGTTCTCTGTTTAGGTAAAGCATGAGAAAATCTACCATTTTTTTAGAGTCACAAAAGGGGTGCTACAGGGGGGCAGTGAGAAGTTGACAGCTCTCACTGCTTAAAAGGCAGCTGTTCCTTCTCAGGTACTATTATTAATAAACCCTAAGGTAATGTTTGCTCTGAAATATGTCTAATTGAAATAATTTACCCTAACCCTTAGAGAATTATGAAACTGTTTTCATCATGTTCACACACAGCAAAATAATTATGAGATGCCATATGGAAAAGACATCATGTGGTATATGTATTTCTGAATGTATACTTTTTGAAATGGTTCCCACAGATAAATCATACAGCTAATTTACAAAGAGGAGGTGGATAGTAGTTCTTAAGTATGCAGTTTAAGTTTAAAATGGTTTCAGCCTGGGTAAATTTACAGTGGTGATGACATGCAGTAATTGCACTGATCACAGAGTGTATATCACAGAAGATGTCGATAATGCCATTAAGTTACACTACACAAAATAGAGCAAGAAAATTCTGCTGGTGACTCTCTGCTGTTGCTACAAACCACCCCACAAAGCCTCTGCAGGCTCTGTGTGGTCCTGAGCTGGTTTTGAGGCTGATGTGTACCTGACCAAAGCACTGGAAATGGTGCTCCATCCTCTGTGAATCTCTGACATGTTCCTGGTTTGCACTTGGAAAGCTCTAAGCAAAGGGAAGAATCTCCTTAATGTATAAATTAATACACTTAAATACAGGAATTTATTTTGAATGAAGCCCTGGAGAATCTCTGTTACAGTGGTGCTCCTTTCTGTCCATCTCTTGAAGGTTTTCCAAAAGGTTTTATTCCTGATCTGTAGTCACCTGCATTTTCTTGTATTTTTATGATGTATCCCCATGATTTGATGCATGTAGGTTTGGTTAAAAACATACATGCACGGGTTTGGCAGCAGAAGAATTCTGCAGGGCACTCCTTGGTCTTTTTCCAGGAGTAATCGTGGTGGCTGATGAGACACCCGAGGTTCTCTTCCTGGTAATTAAGAAGTTTTGGAGGTGCTTTTTGAATAAGGAGCTCTTATTAACATTTCTAGAAATCTGGCTGGAGATCAGGCTGTCTTGTCAGACTTCTGGTACTTCTTGTTTCCAGATGGATGGAAGGAAAAGCAGAGAATATCTCATTGCACCCTGGCTGTCTCATGTCCCATTGGAAACCAGCAAGGGACAAAGACACAAAGATATTTCATCCTGNCAAAAAAAAAAAAAAAAAGGGTTATTTCGAACTCAGGCTGTTCAGATTTGCCTGAATTAGCTCACCAATTGCAATTATTTCTATGGTGATTAGTGAAATATTTAAAAGACGTGGAGTACACAAACTAATTCACCCTCAGCTATGTTTTGCAGGAGCTACGGCAGCTGCGGTGCTGATCCCCCAGTAATGACATCATTACCCTGCATTACTGCTCTAGGTACTGTGTTTGTCAACAGCCAGCAAGTGATGAGCACAAGAAAAATATTTACCCAACTCCTGTGCCGTGGCATTCCCCCAGTAATGCCATTTCAGGGAGATCACACCGCATTCCCGGGATTCGTGCTGCACAAACCAAAAAAGCTTTGACATTTCCGTGCGTGTAGCACCAGTCTTCAAATAACCACCTTTGCGAGACAGTAATTACTGTAATTCTGGCTTCAAAGGACAAATAAGAAATAAAAAAGAAGGAGGGAAAGCGATATTCCCCACAAATACGGAAAGGTGGGAGTTTTCCAATACCCTCCCCGCGTGCGGAGCGCTGGGGACATCCATATTTGATGTCTCCCTAATCTTCCCAGGAGTAACCACATAAGCCAATATTTACTCTCTCTGTCTGTGCAGATACAGTATCTGAATGCTGCTGCTGCTGCATTAACGTGTGAGTATTTAAACTGAGCTTTGCTGCCTCATCCCCAGGAGCTGCCTGCACTGGAGAGGTCTCGCCTCGCGCCTTCCCCCTCTCTGTCATTCCTGCTTTTGGATGAGAAATGTGAGGCTCTTTCTCTGTTTCCAACGTTGCACAGACGAAAAGGCAAGTTCCCCTTTTAGCAACTTCCAGTCACTTGTTTTTATGCTCACCCAAGGTGTATCACGGCCGGTGTTATTGCAGTGCCCTAAACCAAAAGTCACTTTTTTTTTTTTCCCTGTGAGTTACAGTAGATTATTATTTCGCTACAGTATCCGAAAGCATGAAATAGAGATTTATGATACTCTTGTGTTTTCCACTTCAATTCATGTGATGTGGGGAAGGTAAAGTGTCTCTAGCTGCACAGTATCCCTTTTTTTTCTCTTTGGAGCAGTGTGTGCTGTGTGATTAGAGGATAGTGAGAAGGTCACTGACCAAACTTTATCTTCCACACAGTTTCCCACAGAATGTATTCCTCCTAGGGAACATTTTCTCAGCTCAGGTTATTTCCAGAAATGTTCTCAAACCATAAGAGCAGTCCTTGCAGTAAAACATTTCATTCCCACTTTTTATCCTTTATCTAGCAGTGCAGTGTTGACAGCATTTATGTTTCTTCTATTGACTGGGCCAAGAACAACAGGATTAATGAGGTTGTCTCTTCATGAGTGCATTATGTTTTTTTCCTCTGACCTTTCAAACATGGGAATCTTCTGTTTGCAATATTTCTTAAGGAAGGAAAACCCCTTTTTGCCGAGGCTGGTTTTGACAGTCCCTGCACCTCTCGCCAACCTGTGGGCTGGAAGGAAACCGGGAAAAAAGCAGAAGAGGGAATATCTTTATTTCCTCATTTTTTTGGAAGAGCTGTCTGGGGGGATGTGGGATATTTTAAGGGCTTTCTCAAGCCTTGAAATCCTGATGATAAATCTTGCATGGCTGCCTATGGACTATCGTGTTACAGGAACTGTTCAGGAGACGAGTGGACATTGCCCTGCTGGTTGAATTATTTATTTATCATTTCCAAAGGATTGCATGTGTTTAGACTGGACAAGGAGGGGAAGCAGGAGCCACTGGATTCGCAGGCTTCCCCAGAACACTCTTGTGCTTTATCTTGCCTATTCCTGATTATTTTTGACACTGGGTAACTGGAACACAATCAAGATAGGATCATTGCTAAGTGCAGCAGGACAGGGAACGTGAGGAATTTTCCCAAGGATGGGAGCACAAATATCTTTAAACACAACAAATAGCTTTGCACATATGACATCTTTTAGCCAAGCTCCTCAAAATACATCAATTAGATAAGCTAAACATAATTAAATTTTTGCATAAGATCATTAGGGGCGGCTTGTTCCCATTTTTCATCTGGGCAAACGGAGGGACAGAGAGCTGGAAAAATTCCCACTAGCCCAAAAGTTATCTGTATAGGCAGGTCTCAAAGCTGTTAATTTCCCTTTCAAGTTGTTTATTTGCCCTTTAGGTGGGAAAAGAGGCACCACAAATTTGTGCGTTCACAAATTTGTGTCTTAGGGGACAGAAAAGCTCTTTGTGGAGATAAAGGTGGTTTAGTGTCAGTCTTTTGATCTCTTCTTTCCAGTCCGTGGTGAAGGATGGAGAAATCTGCCTGTTATTTTGGATAGGGAGAAGTGGAAGAGGTTCTGTGGCTGTGCACATAGAGAGTTGTGTATATGTATAAAAAATACAAACTTTATGAAAATATATAACATAAATATAGAGGTGTATTAAACTCCAAATATAATCTAAAAATGGCTGTAAAGAGAAGTGGAAACATGAACTCTTGCAAACACTTGCAGAATGTATTTCCCAAAGTGTGTGTAGGGCTGCCGCAAATAAGAAAACTCTTTGCCAAGTAGGAAAAACAGCTCTTACCTGCTGACTGATGGGAAAATACATTGTCCAGGGAACTTTCTGAGCACTCCAGTGCTGGCTTTACTTCGTGTCCAGGGTGTAGAGGGCCAAGACTCTGGGCTGGGTTCCAGAGCTCAAGCACTGAGCTCAGGCTTTAAGCAAAGTCAAGATCTCTGTGTGTGGATTCAGGTCATCCTGGGACTGTGAGATCGAGCTGAACTAGACATGTGGACCCAGCCAAATTCATCCATGGCAAACCCAGGAAGGGAGCAGGAACAAATATTCCTACTTGCTTTAATGATTTCAATAATCCCACTTGTTAGGGACAGCTGCTTTTGCAGGGTTTAGGCTGAAAAAAAGTGATCAGGGAGAAGCTAAGAAATTTCTAAGCAACTCTTCAGAGTAAAATTTCATGAGATCTTGAAATATTTGCTCCTGAGAAAAATACTTATGTAGTTAAAAAAAGTAATTCAAGTGCATATTGTCCTCACAGGAGAGAGTTTCTAATTTTTAAGCATGATTTTATTACATGTCTTAAATTTGGGGGTCCTGGGCTTCAGAGCTTTTGAGTTTGATGCTTGAACTCGTATGTGTTTCATTTAGGATTTCTGGTTTAGCTGCACTTAAATAACCAGAGAGAGCATTTCATGAATCCACATTTGTCAGCATTTAGGGAAGTTGAACATAACCGTGATTCTATGAAATTCTTGCATTCTACATTTTTTTCTTATAGTGATGTATGCACAGGCCTAAATCTGCTGAGTGTCACTGTTGTTCAGCAAGAATAATGTGGGTAAAGCTAAAGAACCTGCAATTTGCCTTCTTCTCCTTTAAGCAGATGAGCTCCCTTGTCATACACTATAAGATATTCCCATAAGGTCCCAAATGAAAAGAATTTTTGGGTTGTAACCCTCAAGACTTTCAGATTTTAAAATCCTGACACTTCAGGATTTAAAAAAACCCACCCACGTATCTATCAGGGAATGGTGAATGCATGTTTGTGTAGTTTGCCTTATTTGCATTTGTTGGTAATTAATTAAAAAACATGAGTTTAATTAAACTTGGAGTTAGGGGATTCATTAAAATAAAAACAAAAAGCATTTGAGTTAAAAATGTAAAATAACGTGTTGGGCTGAGTTTGCTGGTGCAGCTTAAGGATTTGCAGGGAAACGCCGGCAGTAGGAAAACTTTGGGGACTATCACAGTGCACACAGTGAGAGAGGAGTTACTGAACAAAGAGAGGCTTTGTCAGGAGATAAATTTCACTTTGTAGATGCTCAAATGGAAATAACAAGGTTTGCCCTCAGTTTCTTTCTGGGCTGAGTCTGTGGCCATGAAAAAATGGCAACCATGGAAGCCCAAAGGGAAGGGTTGTAGCATAACTGGAAGGAAGGTTGTTAAAATAAGAGTTAGGAGGGAAAAAAAGATTTAAATACTTAAAGGGAAAAGGTATAACTTGTAGAAAACTCAAGAATAAATTACATCTACCTGTTTATACTATCATGAAGAGTTATTTCTCTCTTCAGTCTCTTAGTCACAACTCACTGCCTTCAGATTTTTTTTCCTTTGAGAAACATGGAAGACGCTTGATTTTTAAGAAAAGACATGTTAGAATGTTGCAAGCAAGAACAGAAAAGAAATCACTTCAACAGATAATTAAATGTTTATTAAGTACTTTTCTCTGTCCTTTGATTTTGCCCCTCTTGCAGCACTGAGCTCATCCCTCCAGCAGAAAAATATGAACAACAGAAATCTTGAAGTTTTTCTAAGTCTGTGTTATGAAAATTGTCACCTAGAACAGAAGTGAAACTTTTCCACCCTCTCAGACTGAAGGGTTTTTGTGAAGATATCTTGAAGCAGTCACCCAGGTGAGATTTTTGCCTACAAGGACTTACACATGTTGATGTCTCCAGAGGCTTGGGACAGGCACAGATGGCAACATCACTGTCACCTCTGTGCTCCTGGGGTAGGACAGCTGCTGAAAAATCACTGGCTTTCATCACACTGCCTCAAAAATCAAGAATTTCTGCTTTATTCTTCCCCTGAGGTATTTAATTTGGGGAGGAAACAATTATAATAATGGAATATAATACTCCCTAAAAAATTTCTAGTTGCAGTCATTGGACTCATTTTCCTACAAAATTAATTTAAAACACCTCAGTAACAAATATGAAATGCATAAAAAAAACCCCTCAATTAATTTGCCTGGAGGTGTGTCATGATAGTGGCTTGGCACTCCCTTGCAGGATGTTGGAGGACAACTTTGGTGTGCAAAGGAGCAGGTTTAAAAGAAAAAGGAAAAAAAAAGAAAAAACCACAACAGAGAAATATTTTGCCACTTTTTGAGATGAGAAACCATCTGTGGGTGCCCATTTCCTGCAAGGCTGGGCAGGAGGATCCCACTTTAGCAAAACACCTGTGCCCGCTGGGGAAGGTGGCCCTGGCAGGCAGCAGATGCTCCACAGCTGAAAACTTTCAAAGGAGACACCTTTAGAGCTCCTGCCCTTCTGGGATAACTGAACCATCCAGAAATAATCTTTAAAGGCAGCATTGTCTGCCTAAAAAAACCCCAAAAAACTAAAGGAAAGCGAAGTAGGGGTTTTGTGTGTGGGTAAAGTCAATAGGGTTGGAAATCCATGACTTGTTAAAAGCTTTTTGAGGACCCCACACTCATGAAATCTTTTAGGTCATGTGTTTGCTTTCTGAAACATTTGGTAAGTAATAAGTGCCAAGGGACTGTATGCACTCCATCTGGAATTAGCAGATTCCTCTTTGTTCAATTGTTCCTAAATTTGGAACCAGCCGACTTGCTTAAAAGTATTTTGATTTGCTTTTAAATAAATATGGGAGATAAACATAGCCCAGGAGCAGGAAAGGTACGTTTTCAGTCCTCTCCCCTCTCTCCACACAACTCTTAAAGGGCCAATTCTGATGTTTGCTGTTGGTTTATGGTAGCAATTTGTTTGGAGTGGTCCATAACTTTTCTTTCCTTTTTTATAAATAGTATCAAAGAAATCAGGGCTGGAAAAAGAACTATTAGAACTGAACCCACTCCACTGCCAGCACAGTCCTGTTCCTTACAGAGTATTTTTTCATTTCTTTCTCCAGGTTAAACTTGGAATTAAGTTTAGAGCCTGTACGTCTAAGGAGAGGTACAAGAGTAAGTGGAGATATCACTCTTGTCTCCTTTCCTTACTAGAAAAATACCTCATTTTCATCTCCACCATCCCTACACAAGGAAATGGCAGTCAAAAGATCAAGTAGATGCTTGCTCCTTGCAGGTGTTGTAGATTACTACCTCATCCCTGTAAAACCTTAATTTTTGCTTGGGGAAAGCAGAAGAGGAAGAGAAAAGCAGCACTTCCCTTATCTTCCCTCATGTCCTATAACATGCAAGAGTCTGAGACCAGAACACCTGCTTGTCCTGTAGGCATATGAAAAGAAGCTGCATTTCCTTTAGGGCCTTTAAAACTTCTTTAGACACAAGTCTTTACAAAAACGTTTGAGAAAACACTTTAAAGAATTGAAAAAGCAAACTGGAATAACCCAAAATCTCACCGAATTCACGACAGAATTCAGCTGGAGGAAAAATGTGACCCTGAAAACGTTTCCAATGAGAAGCTCATAAACCAGGGCTCAGCAAGGTTGTCCAATGTTGTTACATTTGGCGTGTGAAGAATCACGAAGAGGTGCAGATCTGTAGGTTTGGGATCCCAGCCTAAGATGTTCAGCCTGTATGTGTTGGGCTGCTTCCATGGATTGGAGTGGAGCAATGCCTGCTTACTCCAGCTGGGGATGGATGATCCCTCTCTCCACTGGCTGCAGAGGAGGCTTAGGGAAACTCTCCTTCCTAAGCCAGAGCTGGCCTTCTTGAGCTGTGTCTTACCAAGCATTACAGAGCAGGATCAAGGTCTTTATCGAGTTCACGGCTGCTCAGAATTTCTTTTCATCCAACGTTTATTCAGAATATAAGCAAACATTTTATTTCTGCTCCAAGCTTTCCTAGGACTGCAAGCAGTGCAGCACAAGATACACATTTCCCTTTCTCTACAAGGCCTTTTTATTTGGTCTAGATACACATCTGTAAGTATTTTACCCTCTCATATATTCATATATGCTGTAAGTCAAAGGAGCTTAAGTTTTCACTTCTTGCATTGCTTTGCAATCATTCTGTTTCACGGGGTGCTTCCTATGGGTTGTGTCTCAGCAGCCTCAGGCCCTCTCTAAGTCACTGTTCTGCCTTACCCAGGAAGCAGGAACTGAAATTATAGTCAAAGATTAGCATGGGATACTCAAAACCCAACCATAATCTCTTCTACCTCTTTTCCTGTTCCAGCCAATCCTTATTTTGGGGATCAAATCTGCATTTCCTGCATGCTTGAGGAAGGTCTGACAGCGTGGTGAAGTATCAGCATCACTCAGCAGGACCTGTTGAGGAGTCAGTGTTTGGGCTTGGCCCATCACAGTTCTGGTTTATCCTTTTTATATTTAATCCTGTGAGTATGAGCTCGGGAGCTGTGTCAAAACTTTGTGCAGACTCTGTTCTGTGCACACACCTTGGGTTAGGGCACTTCAGCTTTGCCAGGGGAAGGGTTGGACTTGATGAGCTCAGAGATTGCTTCTAACCTTAATGATTCTGTGACTCCATGACTCCAATTCTTTAGGAGAATGAGCTCTCAGCTCTAAGGAATGTAGTTCCATGGGTTGCTCGCTGCTGTTAATGTATTT